>SJYX01005887.1:11662-26081 GCA_006410675.1 Oreotragus oreotragus | reverse complement strand
ACTGGAATTCCATCATCTCCACTAGCTTTGTTCGTCGTGATGCTTTCTAAGGCCCACTTGACTTCGCATTCCAGGACATCTGGCTCTAGGTGAGTGATCACATCATCATAATTAACTGGGCTGTGAAGATCTTTTTTGTACAGTTCTTCTGTGTATTCTTGCCACCTCTTCATAAAATCTTCTGCTTCTGTTAGGTCCATACCATTTCTGTCCTTTATCGAGCACATCTTTGCATGAAATGTTCCCTTGGTATCTCAAATTTTCTTGAAGAGCTCTTTAGTCTTTCCCATTCTATTGGATTCCTCTGTTTCTTTGCACTGATTGCTGAGAAAGGCTTTCTTATCTCTCCTTGCTGGTCTTTGGAACTCTGCATTCAAATGGGTATATCTTTCCTTTTCACTTATCTTCTTTTCGGGGCTTCCCTGATGGCTCAGAGGTTAAAGCATCTGCCTCCAATGCGGGAGACCCGGGTTCGATCCCTGGGTCGGGAAGATCCCCTGGAGAAGGAAATGGCAATCCACTCCAGTATTCTTGCCTGGAGAATCCCATGGACGGAGAAGCCTACTAGGTTACAGTCCACGGGGTCGCAAAGAGTCGGACACGACTGAGCGACTTCACCTCACCTGTCTTCTTTTCACAACCATTGTAAGGCCTCCTGAGACAGCCATTTTGCTTTTTGCACTTTTTTCCTGGGGATGGTCTTGATCACTGTCTCCTATACAATGTCATGAAACTTTGTCCATAGTTCACCAGGCACTCTGTCTATCAGGTCTAGTCCCTTAAATCTATTTGTCACTTCCACTGTACATACTATAATAAATGAGGGTTTTCCAGGTAGTGCTAATGGGAAAGAACCCACCAGCCAAATGAGGCAAGAATGAAGGTAAGGTTTGAAGTGAAAACATAATCAATGCAGTTGAATCTTTGAATGTATTTATGAAGATAATATAAGACTTTTACAATTATGCTATGAAAAATTTGAAAATAATTATCTTTACTATATATTTTAATAGAATAAAAAATTACAGTTGAAACAGTCTTCATATGAATGACTTAAAAATATTGCATAAGTTGTTGAATCACATCATTTTGGGAAGAAATTTTGGGATTAGATAGGCTCCTAACAGTAATGTTCTGAGGATTCCTAGATATAATTGACAGATATGATCTTCATAATTTGATGAAATTGATAGAATATCTACAGAGACTCAACAATTGTTCCTTCTCAGGAAATTGGGAAAAATGTTTTAAAACTTTAAATCTTATAGCCAAATGTGTGGTAAAGGCAGTTCACAATTTTCTAAGCTATTCATGTCATTTTGCTTAACACTGACATTAAGTCACCCATTTATTTATGATTTTACACCAGGATTTGCAAGTACCTGGGATTCAGTGTTTCTACTTTCTCTTTGATTTAAAACTGGACTTCAGCATCTGATTTAACACAAACCTCTAGGCAGGCAATAATAGTCATTTAGAGATGACATTTGAGCTGACATCTATTTATTAACATAATATTTCATAAGGAAGAAACAAAAGGAAACATTTTTATGAAATGAGTGTGTTCTTTTACAGTGGGCTGTGTAAGGAAATAGAGGAATTTACCAGATGAGAATTCTAATTGGCTTAATGGACACTGCAAGACATTTCGAACATACTTTAATCATAATCTCCCATAGCTTCTGGCAGAATTTACTTCATTTTATATGATAAAGCAAAGATTCTCAGAGCTACAAACACTCTGAAGTTCACATCTTCTAACTCTTCCCCAGGTGTGTCANTCTTTGAGACCCCATGAACTGTAGCATGCCAGGTTTCCCTGTCCTTCACTATTTCCTGGAGTTTGTTCAAACTCATGTTCACTGAGTCAGTGATGCTATCTAACCATCTCATCCTCTGTCATCCACTTCTCCTTCTGCCTTCCATCTTTCCTAGCATTGGAGTCTGTTCCAGTGAATCAGCTCTTTGAATCAGGTGGCCAAAGTATTGGAGCCTCAGGCTCAGCATCAGTCCTTCCAATGGATATTCAGGGTTGATTTTCTTTAGGATTGACTGATTTGATCTCTGGGCTCTCCAAGGGACTCTCTCTCTCTTATGTGTTTCTTTTTTTCCTCTCTTCTTCTAAAACTATGTTTTATTTCCAGAAGGATGATATCGAACACAGGGCAAGAAGATGCTGTCTCTTATACACATCTAGATGTGTATAAGAGACAGACAGGTAACTCTGCCCAATATTCTGTACTAACTTAAGTGGGAAAAGAATTTGAAAAATAATAGATATTAATTTGTATATGTATAACTGAATTGGGGCTTCTTTGATGGCTCAATGGTAAAGAATCCTCCTGCCAATTCAGGAGACAAGAAATCTCTCAGTGGCAAAGATCCCCTGGAGGAGGAAATGTCAACCCACTCCAGTATACCTGCCTGAAAAATCCCACGGAAGAGCAGCCTGGCAGATTACAGACAGAAGGTCACAGAAAGTCAGACATGACTGAACTACTCTGAGCACAACTACATAACTGAATCACTTTGCTGTACACCTGAAACTAACATAACATTACAAATCAACTATAATTCAATATAAATTAATTTTCTTTTAAAAAGTGAATTTCCAGATTCTGCCTTAATATCTTCACAACTGAGGAAAGGCGCTGCTTCTGAAGGCAGCTCACTTTCACTGAGAAGCAGCTTAAATTAGATTAAAAAAAAAAACAAAAAAACCTTTCACTTCCAATCCTTAGGCACAGGTCTTTCAGACCTTTGTACACAGCTGATTTCTTCCTTCCTTATTTTATATTTCACTCAACTCAATGTTTCTCATTTTTATATGATTTAGCACCTTATGTTATTTTCTTAACTGCTTGCCCTAGATTTGTACATTTAACAATTTAGCTTTTAAGTAATAGATTCTTTGTATAAAACAAAAGCCCATGTGATACCCTCATGAAAAAACTACAGACCAGCAGATGAGCTGTGGATGGAGAGAAAGTAAAAAGCTGAGAACATGACTACTTGGCTTCCCCTTCAGCCTTCTTGGAAACCCTCAGGGACTCCGTGGAAATCTGGGCTTCATGGCAGTGACATTGTAAAACAACAGAGTAAATAACTATGACACTTACATGTAGCTGAAAATATTAGTGCAAACGTCCAAGGTGGTTTTCTCTTTTCCCTTTGGTGGTCTTCATAGGTGGTTCTGAGTCTGACTAGCATTCTAGTCACTTTTTTGGACCCACCTCAGTGTGTCACACTGGAAGATCAGCCTTTATATGCCCTATTTTAAAATCAGTTAACTTTGAAATGGAATTTAATATATGTAAAAAATGATTTTATTGCTGTATTTTAATAAAAAAGTAAATCAATCATGATTGGTTTGCCCCAATAAAATTCAAATAAACAATGAAGATTTGGCTATGTGTATCATTATGAATACAATATAACATTTTATTCTACTCATAAGAATTTTTCTCCTCAAATATCTAAAATGATTTCAAGAGTTTGCAATACAGCAAATGCAGTTCACCTGCTTTTATGATCTTCATATAATTGAGGCAAAATGCCCTCCAGATTGTCTAGTCTTATATTTAAGCAAGTGAAGTATAGATGTGGGTGGTCGCCCTGATCTGTTTTGGCAATCTAATGGCTTACACATCTTGAAATCATAAAAACGAGTCATCTGAATGCAGGGCTCTTTTCCTCTGCTCATTCTGATTACACAGGATAGAGCTGTACCTACTGGAGTGGCGATTTTAAATTTAATATGCTTTAGGAACTTGTCAGTATGAAAATTATGACACTTTCTGAAACGTTAAGGGAAATTTTTGCCTTAGGCATCTGTTTTAAGGGGTAAAATCAAGCTTTTTCATGGTTTCTACTAATAAACTTATCTCAACCAGTGGTATAATACTGAATTAAAATTTTTATTTGTATAATATTCATGCTGTATTTTATGAGTACTATATTTAGTTAACAATTTCTACTGTGATCTATTTTTTTTAAAGTTTGTGTGTTCAATTAATATTCTGGAGAAAAATGTGGAATAAGAGTATGAACATATCTATAGCCATCATCATTAAAAAATATGTTGTATATTTTTTCTGCTTTGTCTAAGCTACTTTTAATATGTTTTCTTTCAACGTACTTTATAGATCAGGTATTCTATTTAAAGTTTTCTGTTTTCACTGAAATGTAGGGAAGTTATCTAAATGGATGCTGTGCTGTGCTGTGCTTAGTCACTCAGTATTGTTCAACTCTTTGTGACCCCCATGGACTGCAGCACTCCAGGCTTCCCTGTCCTTCATGATCTCCCAGGGTTTTCTCAAACCCATGTCCATGGGTCTGTGATGCCATCCAACCGTCTCATCCTCTGCTGTCCTCTTCTCCTCCTGCCCTCAATATTTCCCAGCATCAGGGTCTTTTCCAATGAGTCAGCTCTTCCCATTAGGTGCTGAATGTATTGGGGCTTCAGCCTCAGTCCTTCCAATGACTATTCAGGGTTAATTTACTATAGGACTGATTGGTTCTTAAAGGAAATCAATCCTAAAGAACATTTTGTGATTAACCCTAAAGAATTATGAAAAGATTCTGCACATGTTTATCATGTCCCACTGTCTGCATCTTGGAGAAGAAAATGCAACCCGCTCCAGTATTCTTGCCTAGAGAATCCCATGGACAGAGGAGCCTGGTGGGCTGTAGTCTATGGGGTCGCAAGAGTCGGACATGACTGAGTTACTAAACCACCACCACTGTCTGCATAGCGATGCTGCTGCTGTGCATACAGTGATGATGAGAACAGATAGCCCTGTCCTCAAGTTGGTGAAAGACTAGTTTTAAATAAATTAATACAAAGGAAAAGACTACTGCTAATAAATAGAGAAGATGAAATTGATTAAGGTGGAAAGAGAGACTGGCAGTTGCTTTCTGAGAGGTAATGTTTGAGTTGAGAACTGAGCAATGAGAAGAAGACAGCTATAGGCTGACCTGGGAGAGGTGAATTTTATGCGTATGTTATATCAAGTTCAGAGGGGCTGATTGGAAATATATCTGGCCTGTTTAAGTGACAGAAAAAGAAAGCCAGTATGGTAGGACATAGTGAGAGGGGGAAAAAAAAGCAAAAGGGGAAGCAATCAGAGAGAAAATAAGAGGTCAAAGCATAGGGCTACATAACTGAGGAAAACAGACACACACACACACACACACGTTTCTGACAGATGGAAACTGGATTGGCATCCAGTGCTAGTCAATAGTGTTTTCCTGTTGAATGTAATCTCACAGGATGTCAGTATCAAACCAGGCCCCTATGTGATCATGATGAATCAAGAAATAAGCAAGAGCACTCTGTAATGAGGTCTGAATGAAGATGAAATGCATGAACATTGTCCAAATTCCAAAAATGATCAAATGCTTTACCTTGCTGATACAAAGGACCTCTGCTTCTTTCCAATCTCAAGTTTAGTCTCACTCTATTCTTATTGTAGTCTGGAGAAGAATGTTTAAGATACTTAACCATAACTAATGACATTCAATGTTGGTTAATGCCCACAATACGTTTTGCTAAAAAGGACTCTAAGATTTCAAAATACAATTTCATTTTGCTAGAGTTTTCTGACAATACTTTTCAATTCAGTTTGAAAATAAATATTCTGAAATGCATGTAGACATGTGACTACTTTCTATTAAGAACATGTGGTTCTTAATATAATTTTCATTTGTAGACACCATTACGTTTGCAAGACAAGTTTACACTTATTATCTCTTGTGTTCACCACAGATCAAATACACTTAGCATTTCTGTCATTTGTCTCTTTTTCAAAGAGTAAGGTGATCACAGAGAGGTCAAGTAATTTGTTCACCATCACTATGCTTAAGAAAATAATGGAGATTTTAATCAAAGTCCATCTGAATTACTTCAAAACCTGCTGTGGTAAAGATTCCTCTGAAACTACAGAAAGGAAAAACTTTTACCTCGACTCAAATTGTATTATTTTCTTTTCAACATATCAGCATAATACAGTAATCTTCATTATCCTTATCGACATGAAAAAAACAGATCAAAATCCATGTTTTAAACATATTCAGACAAAATCAGCCTGAAATTGTCTCTGTATTTTATATCTAAAAACAACCTTGAATTTAACTGAGCTTCTGTTCATTTTCTGTTGGGAAAAAAATAAGCTATTTTAGATGGAAAGCTGTGTATCAGCAAACTCTATCTTGGGAAATGAACCTGTATGAGATATTTGGAAGCATTTGTGAGGTTTAAGAATTATATCTTGAATTCTGTTATGATTCTACTTCACATCAGAAGTCTTTTCTTCTTGGGGAAATTGCAGGACTGTAGGTCTTCTTGCCCAAGACATTTTCTCTCCTTTGTCACAGGGAGACTACAAATCCAGAAACTGATTTTATGACTTCAGAGGGTTGATATATGAATTTTAAAGATTCAGCAGAGCAGACAGCAAGCTTGCTTAGCACAGAGTGGTTACTATTGATATTGCTGCAGATACTGAATCTATTAGAGAAATCTTGGATATGAATAAGCAATTTCACTGGAAGCTCTCTCACAATCCACCTTTAATGTTTCTCCTGGATTCCTTTTATTCTCTTGTTTTCTCAACTTTACTCTTCCCTGGAGTTCAGTCCTTGATATTTTTCCATTTAGTTTAAATCAAGGTGAATTTATTATCATGTTTATGATTTGACTTCTACCAATATTAGATAACACCCAAATATGTACCCTTTCCCAGGATTCCTTTGAGTACTTCAAAGACAAATTCCATGACACTGATGCACTTTCACTGACTCCATCCCATTCTTATTTCTCAGAATCCTCATTTTCTAAGTGACTCAGTTTATAAATCTGGAATCACCCATTACTCTTGCATCATTCTTCCCTCTCATTTTATCAGGACCTGCAGACTTTATCTCCTATATATTTATTCCATCTAACCTAACACCTCCATCTTCATTCTCACTACAACCCTAGGTTAAGCATTCCTGAACACTTGTCTCTAAACTGCAATCCTTCCTCCAATGGTGTTTCTAATGAATGAAAGAAAAGTGTTAGTTGCGCAGCCATGTATCTCTTTTTGCAGCCCCATGGACTATAGCTTGCCAGGCTCCTCTGTCCATGGGATTCTACAGACGAGAATAGTAATAGTAGTAAAGTCACTCAGTCATGTCCGACTCTTTGTGACCCCGTGGACTGCAGCCCACCAAGCTCCTCAGTCCATGGGATTCTCCAAGCAAGAATACTGGAGTGGGTTGCCATTACTTGAGTGTATTTCCAGTCCCTTTTCCAGGGGATCTTCCTGACCCAGGGATTGAACTCTTGTCTCCTGCATTGCAGGCAGATTCTTTACTTTCTGAGCTATCAGGGGAGATTTCTAATGAATACATACCCATAGAATCATTTATGCAAACTGCAAATATCCTCATTGGTTTAAAGAATCTGGGCAACAGCCCCTACTTTTCTTCACAGTGTACGCCTCTGTCTTGTTCTTCTCGTCTACATTGCATTCAAATGTATACATATCCATCCATTTTAACTATATTTTAAATAAAACTAAACAAAGTGATTGTAAAGATGAAAAATAAAACTTTAGTTATTTTAATTCTGTCCTTCTATGTGACACATGGAACTTTGACCACCTAGACATGTTTATATATACCTGAAGTTATTTTTCTTCAGGGTCTATTCTAATAAATTCCAAACTTGTATTTTCTATTTGCCCCATGAGGCACATGCAGAGGGTGATATGGGAGGGCTCAGAACCTTCAAACAGTCTTGAGTCCAAAGAAGCTTTCTCAGAAGAGGCAATATTCAATTATGATATTGATTTAGTAAGACAAATTTCTAAATAATATTTTATTGGTTCCATAATGTTTTTCACATTATGGAGTTTCCACCAAAATGTTATCAAGTAGGAATATTTATCTAATTTTTACTGATGAAAAACTCAGCTCAGGAATGTTATATAAGTTACCTGATATCACACAGCCAGTAGGTAGCTGAGAGAACACGAAATCAGATCAACATATTTTTAGAAAAAATAGATGAGAAAATTGCAAATTAATAACTAAGTCAAGGTCAAAAGTGGTTATGGAGAAGCTGATTTGATCTGATTTCTTTTTTAGTGCTTTCTGATTCTGCTCCTCACCCCATCCAAGTGTTACGTTTTCTCCAGCAATAAATGGCACCTTCCATTTACTCTATACAGTTGACCTAAGATACAGTGCTACCTAACCCATGTAAACATTTGAAGATCAAAATTAAAGTTGTGACAGTTCTTAAATAGATTGTTTATTAAGCATTGTAAGTGCTGAGTGTTGGAACTAGAATACCCGCTATAAGCAACCAAAGGGCTTTTCTGGATGCTCAGTGGTAAAGAATTAGCCTGTCAGTGCAGAAAATGCAAGAGACATGGGTTCAGTCCCCGGCTCAGGAAGATCCCCTGGAGTTGCAAACGGCAACCCACTCTAAACTTTCGTGGACAGAGGAACCTGGCAGGCTACTGTCCATGGGGTGACAAACAGTCAGGAAGGACTGAGTGACTGAGCACATTATCACCAAGCTACACAACCAGGGCATTCTGTAACTTATATAAGCTGTCCCAATCTAAGTTTTTGTAATGAAAAATGTTGAAAGATAATTTTTAAGAGTTTACCCAGTTTTTGCCTACTTTTCACTTTTATTTTAAAATACTATCTTGGCTTTATTTAAATGCAGTGTATCATGGAAAGATCCACAANTCTTGGGAAATGAACCTGTATGAGATATTTGGAAGCATTTGTGAGGTTTAAGAATTATATCTTGAATTCTGTTATGATTCTACTTCACATCAGAAGTCTTTTCTTCTTGGGGAAATTGCAGGACTGTAGGTCTTCTTGCCCAAGACATTTTCTCTCCTTTGTCACAGGGAGACTACAAATCCAGAAACTGATTTTATGACTTCAGAGGGTTGATATATGAATTTTAAAGATTCAGCAGAGCAGACAGCAAGCTTGCTTAGCACAGAGTGGTTACTATTGATATTGCTGCAGATACTGAATCTATTAGAGAAATCTTAGATATGAATAAGCAATTTCACTGGAAGCTCTCTCATAATCCACCTTTAATGTTTCTCCTGGATTCCCTTTATTCTCTTGTTTTCTCAACTTTACTCTTCCCTGGAGTTCAGTCCTTGGTATTTTTCCATTTAGTTTAAATCAAGGTGAATTTATTATCATGTTTATGATTTGACTTCTACCAATATTAGATAACACCCAAATATGTACCCTTTCCCAGGATTCCTTTGAGTACTTCAAAGACAAATTCCATGACACTGATGCACTTTCACTGACTCCATCCCATTCTTATTTCTCAGAATCCTCATTTTCTAAGTGACTCAGTTTATAAATCTGGAATCACCCATTACTCTTGCATCATCCTTCCCTCTCATTTTATCAGGACCTGCAGACTTTATCTCCTATATATTTATTCCATCTAACCTAACACCTCCATCTTCATTCTCACTACAACCCTAGGTTAAGCATTCCTGAACACTTGTCTCTAAACTGCAATCCTTCCTCCAATGGNCATCATTCTTCCCTCTCATTTTATCAGGACCTGCAGACTTTATCTCCTATATATTTATTCCATCTAACCTAACACCTCCATCTTCATTCTCACTACAACCCTAGGTTAAGCATTCCTGAACACTTGTCTCTAAACTGCAATCCTTCCTCCAATGGTGTTTCTAATGAATGAAAGAAAAGTGTTAGTTGCGCAGCCATGTATCTCTTTTTGCAGCCCCATGGACTATAGCTTGCCAGGCTCCTCTGTCCATGGGATTCTACAGACGAGAATAGTAATAGTAGTAAAGTCACTCAGTCATGTCCGACTCTTTGTGACCCCGTGGACTGCAGCCCACCAAGCTCCTCAGTCCATGGGATTCTCCAAGCAAGAATACTGGAGTGGGTTGCCATTACTTGAGTGTATTTCCAGTCCCTTTTCCAGGGGATCTTCCTGACCCAGGGATTGAACTCTTATAGTAGTAAAGTCACTCAGTCATGTCCGACTCTTTGTGACCCCGTGGACTGCAGCCCACCAAGCTCCTCAGTCCATGGGATTCTCCAAGCAAGAATACTGGAGTGGGTTGCCATTACTTGAGTGTATTTCCAGTCCCTTTTCCAGGGGATCTTCCTGACCCAGGGATTGAACTCTTGTCTCCTGCATTGCAGGCAGATTCTTTACTTTCTGAGCTATCAGGGGAGATTTCTAATGAATACATACCCATAGAATCATTTATGCAAACTGCAAATATCCTCATTGGTTTAAAGAATCTGGGCAACAGCCCCTACTTTTCTTCACAGTGTACGCCTCTGTCTTGTTCTTCTCGTCTACATTGCATTCAAATGTATACATATCCATCCATTTTAACTATATTTTAAATAAAACNGAATACATACCCCTAGAATCATTTATGCAAACTGCAAATATCCTCATTGGTTTAAAGAATCTGGGCAACAGCCCCTACTTTTCTTCACAGTGTACGCCTCTGTCTTGTTCTTCTCGTCTACATTGCATTCAAATGTATACATATCCATCCATTTTAACTATATTTTAAATAAAACTAAACAAAGTGATTGTAAAGATGAAAAATAAAACTTTAGTTATTTTAATTCTGTCCTTCTATGTGACACATGGAACTTTGACCACCTAGACATGTTTATATATACCTGAAGTTATTTTTCTTCAGGGTCTATTCTAATAAATTCCAAACTTGTATTTTCTATTTGCCCCATGAGGCGCATGCAGAGGGTGATATGGGAGGGCTCAGAACCTTCAAACAGTCTTGAGTCCAAAGAAGCTTTCTCAGAAGAGGCAATATTCAATTATGATATTGATTTAGTAAGACAAATTTCTAAATAATATTTTATTGGTTCCATAATGTTTTTCACATTATGGAGTTTCCACCAAAATGTTATCAAGTAGGAATATTTATCTAATTTTTACTGATGAAAAACTCAGCTCAGGAATGTTATATAAGTTACCTGATATCACACAGCCAGTAGGTAGCTGAGAGAACACGAAATCAGATCAACATATTTTTAGAAAAAATAGATGAGAAAATTGCAAATTAATAACTAAGTCAAGGTCAAAAGTGGTTATGGAGAAGCTGATTTGATCTGATTTCTTTTTTAGTGCTTTCTGATTCTGCTCCTCACCCCATCCAAGTGTTACATTTTCTCCAGCAATAAATGGCAACTTCCATTTACTCTATACAGTTGACCTAAGATACAGTGCTACCTAACCCATGTAAACATTTGAAGATCAAAATTAAAGTTGTGACAGTTCTTAAATAGATTGTTTATTAAGCATTGTAAGTGCTGAGTGTTGGAACTAGAATACCCGCTATAAGCAACCAAAGGGCTTTTCTGGATGCTCAGTGGTAAAGAATTAGCCTGTCAGTGCAGAAAATGCAAGAGACATGGGTTCAGTCCCCGACTCGGGAAGATCCCCTGGCGTTGCAAATGGCAACCCACTCTAAACTTTCGTGGACAGAGGAACCTGGCAGGCTACCGTCCATGGGGTGGCAAAGAGTCAGGAAGGACTGAGTGACTGAACACATTATCACCAAGCTACACAACCAGGGCATTCTGTAACTTATATAAGCTGTCCCAATCTAAGTTTTTGTAATGAAAAATGTTGAAAGATAATTTTTAAGAGTTTACCCAGTTTTTGCCTACTTTTCACTTTTATTTTAAAATACTATCTTGGCTTTATTTAAATGCAGTGTATCATGGAAAGATCCACAATGTTGGACTACAGCTATAAAGAATATTGATACATTCTATTTATGGCTTCATTGTTGGGGATATCCGTACACTTCCCTCAGGCTTTCCAATTATTCTTCTATACACTCCTGAAATAAAGCCAAGCATATGGTCCATTGATTGTGACATTTGCTCCATAGGGTCAGACTAGAAAGTCTAAGAAGTCATAATTACGTTGACAGAGCCATATGTCTCATCAAACTGAAACACTCACATGTCTCACATGCTACTTACTTTAAAGCTGAAACAATAAATAAAGCAAAACCAATAATCAGCCATCAAATATTTACTACATGAATATTTTATGTGGATAAGAAATGTGGGTTAAAACTATACACACATACACACAAACTTTTGCATAAACATATGTACATATAACTTATAAAACATATATAAAACACTGTATCTATTACATGTGAATAAGATATGACATATAATTAAGATTATATATAAACATATATAATATCAAGATATATATATACATATGACCAATATGTATAAACATATCATTGCTGTTGCTGTTCAGTCCTAAGTCATATTCAACTCTTTGAGACCCCATGAACTGTAGCATGCCAGGTTTCCCTGTCCTTCACTATTTCCTGGAGTTTGTTCAAACTCATGTTCACTGAGTCAGTGATGCTATCTAACCATCTCATCCTCTGTCATCCACTTCTCCTTCTGCCTTCCATCTTTCCTAGCATTGGAGTCTGTTCCAGTGAATCAGCTCTGTGAATCAGGTGGCCAAAGTATTGGAGCCTCAGGCTCAGCATCAATCCTTCCAATGGATATTCAGGGTTGATTTTCTTTAGGATTGACTGATTTGATCTCTGGGCTCTCCAAGGGACTCTCTCTCTCTTATGTGTTTCTTTTTTTCCTCTCTTCTTCTAAAACTATGTTTTATTTCCAGAAGGATGATATCGAACACAGGGCAAGAAGATGAACACAATAAAATATTCACTACCTGTGACCATAAATTTAAGATTTATATATAAATCTCATATCTTAGATTTATATATATCTTAGATTTGAAATATATAAATAGTATAAATATATGATATACATAAATCATATAAATAAATAGTATAAATATATGATATATAAAAATCATATAAATATATGAATTATTTCATATATGTATATACAAATCTTAGATTTATGATCGCAGGTATTGAATACTTGGTGTTCATCTTCTTGCCCTTTGTTCCTTATCTTCCTTCTGGAAACAAAACATAATTTTAGATGAAGAGAAAAGCAGTTCCTTTTTCAAGTTCTTGTGATTAAAAAGGGGCAGCACCAACTGCCAAATTTCAAGGGTAGATGTGTGCAGCTGTGATGTTACCTCTTGACAAAAGGACTGGTGTGAGTACTGAAAAGATATTATTATGAGCATAGAAAGATATCATGTATGCGGATCCATACCATAGAAGATCACATCAAAAATGCCCTTTGAAGAGTTTTCAGATAATATTTGAAATTCCACTTCACTCTCCTTTGGTGGCTTCTGTAGAATTTGAAATTAATGGTAGCTGCAAAGTCACGTTGCTTTCCCTTCACTAGTTTAACAACTAGATGTGACACTGCACCATGTCAGACCTTAATTCCATTCACTCTAAACAGATCCCAAAGTTAAGTCTCTCTAGTTTGTGGTGCCCAGAAATTTAGCTGCTGACCTTTAAATCTGTAGCTTAGACTATATATACTGAAATTTCTAGGAACTGGATGCAGTTACTAAGTTTGGGTTTTTTGGTATTGTTGCTTTTTTTTTTTTTTTTTGCAATTAACCTGTGGATGGCTTTTACTTATGTTCAGTTCAGTTCAGTTCAGTCCAGTCACTCAGTCGTGTCTGACTCTTTGCGGCCCCATGAATCGCAGCACGCCAGTCCTCCCTGTCCATCACCAACTCCTGGAGTTCACTCAAACTCATGTCCATTGAGTCGGTAATGCCATCCAGCCATCTCATCCTCTGTCGTCCCCTTCTCCTCCTGCCCCCAATCCCTCCCAGCATCAGAGACTTTTCCAGTGAGTCAGCTCTTTGCATGAGGTGGCCAAAGTACTGGAGTTTCAGCTTGAGCATCATTCCTTCCAAAGAACACCCAAGACTGATTTCCTTTAGAATGGATTATGTCAGAGACAGTTTTGAATGAACATAAAAATTTTTATAGAGAAAATTTGTTCATGTATTTATAAAGACGAGATGAAAGGGATGTATTAATAGAAATGATATTTAATGCTTTTGAAGTCGTATGCTAAGAATTAAAAGGTGATCTATCAGAATTCTTCAAGTTATCCATCAGTTGATAACTCAGATTTTTCTTCTGATTTTGCAGAAAGACACCATGGCTTCCCACTCAAAGCCCTAAAATAGCTTTACATGTTCCTTTCATATCTAAAATAGTCATATAAAGCTTGGCTATTCATTCAGTTCAGTTCTGTTCAGTCGCTCAGTCATGTCTGATTCTTTGTGACCCCATGAATTGCAGCACGCCAGTCTTCCCTGTCCATCACCAACTCCCAGAGTTCACTTAAACTCACATCCATCAAGTTGGTGATGCCATCCAGCCATCTCATCCTCTGTCGTCCCCTTCTCCTCCTGCCCCCAATCCCT
>SJYX01005886.1:0-12525 GCA_006410675.1 Oreotragus oreotragus | reverse complement strand
CTACCAGGCTCCTCTGCCCATGGGATTTCCCAGGCAAGAGTACTGGAGTGGGGTGCCATTGCCTTCTCCGTAGTCCAATAGAAAGGAGACTAAAAGAAAATGCTTGTTCAGAGTCAGTAGATGGAAAGTTACTCTAAGAAACAATGGTATAACTTGACTATGGCCAACATAATTATTTTCTTCCCTCAAAAATGTGTCCTCACCACTACCCTGCAAAGTTCTGGCCAGATGGAAGTTCTGCAAAAATAGAAAGCTATTCTATAACGAATCATCTCAATTCACTTTTCAGTTATGATTCTTAAAAGCAACTCAGCTAGCAGAGCCACAAACAGAAAAGCTCTAGTACCTGATCCCTAAATTTCTTTCATATTAACAGGCATCATTCATCACTCTCATTCATTTTGATTCCTTCAAAAGTTATTGCTTATAGTGAAGATAATTTAATAGGGCCATTATTCCTAGGGTGAACTTATTTTCCATATTCTTTATGTAGAAATAGAAACAAGGGAATCACTTTCTTTGGGAATGGAATGGGTGTTTTTGCATCGAGTTATTCATGTGGTTTAGTTTCCAGTAAGTTTGCTGATGGCTACACCACACTTTTCCTTAGCGACTCTCTTACTGTCAGCATACCCCAGCTCTGCCTGGAGTCCACGTTAGCCCCTCAGATTTCCCCAGCACAGAGCAAAATACAGCAAAAGCAGAAGTCATGAAAAGGAGAGAAGCTATGGAGAGGCCCATCTTTGGCAGGAAGTCTTTTCAATGTTCTAAGGGCTAATTATCAAAAGTGAAAAGTAGGAAAATCAAATCAGCAAATATGTAAAGCATAAATCACAAAAGCAAGCCTGCCATACAAATCTCTTTGTGATTGTATGTATGTGTGTGTATGTACAAACACAGAGACAAGTCACAGGCAAAGGACTTATAGGATTTTTTTGCTTAATTTTGTCAGGGTGTGTGTTCACAAATGTCACATAAAGCTCATGGATGCCACTGTATTGTTAACCGACTGGCAGATGGTTAAGAGAAAATTGGCCAATCCTTCTATCATCTTGTTATTGAAAAGCTGAAATGAGATGAAAATCATGACTCCTCTGATAGTCAAAGCTCAGTTATGACATAATACCATTGAAAGTTTGAAGGCCAACACATACACACACATGTTGCTATTTTCATAGATTATTACTCAAGAATTTGAACTCTTTTAGGCACTGATTTGCTGCACAAAAATCATCAACAATTTAAAATCATTGTTATACTTGATACCTATATATTTAAAAATACCTAAAATAAATTGTAACACAGGAGGACTAGGAAAAATAAATGAACAACTTATGGGCCTTTTCAAACACACAGTTTAATACTATTTGATAACTTGGTTAATAAAAAGTATACTTTAATCCACTTTTAGGGGTGGCAGGTTGGTGTCTGACACAATTTTAAAGTTGCATAAATAAAGTTACAATTAATACCTCATTGCCCAAATCACCCCAGGTGGAAGGGACTCCTGTTTGGGGTAATAGACCTACTTTATGGGGTAAGACATAGTCCTTCCCCAAAGCAAGAGTAATTTTCATTTTTGAAGATGTTTGCTAATATGGATAAGCAAACATTGATGAAAGCACAAATATACTTCCTGAGTATGCAGATTCTTATCATCACTGATATGATTGATTACAAATAAAAAAATTAAAACAACAAAAACTATATTTTAAATGGGCAAATTAATAGCACTGGCTGTTAGTCACCAAAATTAATTCTAATTTTATAGCATATATAATGGAAGGACTGATGCTAAAGCTGAAACTCCAATACTTTGGCCTTCTCAAGTGAAGAGCTGACTCATTGGAAAAGACCCTGATGCTGGGAGGGATTGGGGGCAGGAGGAGAAGGGGACGNTGCTTATAGTGAAGATAATTTAATAGGGCCATTATTCCTAGGGTGAACTTATTTTCCATATTCTTTATGTAGAAATAGAAACAAGGGAATCACTTTCTTTGGGAATGGAATGGGTGTTTTTGCATCGAGTTATTCATGTGGTTTAGTTTCCAGTAAGTTTGCTGATGGCTACACCACACTTTTCCTTAGCGACTCTCTTACTGTCAGCATACCCCAGCTCTGCCTGGAGTCCACGTTAGCCCCTCAGATTTCCCCAGCACAGAGCAAAATACAGCAAAAGCAGAAGTCATGAAAAGGAGAGAAGCTATGGAGAGGCCCATCTTTGGCAGGAAGTCTTTTCAATGTTCTAAGGGCTAATTATCAAAAGTGAAAAGTAGGAAAATCAAATCAGCAAATATGTAAAGCATAAATCACAAAAGCAAGCCTGCCATACAAATCTCTTTGTGATTGTATGTATGTGTGTGTATGTACAAACACAGAGACAAGTCACAGGCAAAGGACTTATAGGATTTTTTTGCTTAATTTTGTCAGGGTGTGTGTTCACAAATGTCACATAAAGCTCATGGATGCCACTGTATTGTTAACCGACTGGCAGATGGTTAAGAGAAAATTGGCCAATCCTTCTATCATCTTGTTATTGAAAAGCTGAAATGAGATGAAAATCATGACTCCTCTGATAGTCAAAGCTCAGTTATGACATAATACCATTGAAAGTTTGAAGGCCAACACATACACACACATGTTGCTATTTTCATAGATTATTACTCAAGAATTTGAACTCTTTTAGGCACTGATTTGCTGCACAAAAATCATCAACAATTTAAAATCATTGTTATACTTGATACCTATATATTTAAAAATACCTAAAATAAATTGTAACACAGGAGGACTAGGAAAAATAAATGAACAACTTATGGGCCTTTTCAAACACACAGTTTAATACTATTTGATAACTTGGTTAATAAAAAGTATACTTTAATCCACTTTTAGGGGTGGCAGGTTGGTGTCTGACACAATTTTAAAGTTGCATAAATAAAGTTACAATTAATACCTCATTGCCCAAATCACCCCAGGTGGAAGGGACTCCTGTTTGGGGTAATAGACCTACTTTATGGGGTAAGACATAGTCCTTCCCCAAAGCAAGAGTAATTTTCATTTTTGAAGATGTTTGCTAATATGGATAAGCAAACATTGATGAAAGCACAAATATACTTCCTGAGTATGCAGATTCTTATCATCACTGATATGATTGATTACAAATAAAAAAATTAAAACAACAAAAACTATATTTTAAATGGGCAAATTAATAGCACTGGCTGTTAGTCACCAAAATTAATTCTAATTTTATAGCATATATAATGGAAGGACTGATGCTAAAGCTGAAACTCCAATACTTTGGCCTTCTCAAGTGAAGAGCTGACTCATTGGAAAAGACCCTGATGCTGGGAGGGATTGGGGGCAGGAGGAGAAGGGGACGACAGAGGATGAGATGACTGGATGGCAACACCGACTCAGTGGACATGAGTTTGAGTAAACTCCGGGAGTTGGTGATGGACAAGGAGGCCTGGCATGCTGCAATTCATGGAGTCGCAAAGAGTCGGACACGACTGAGTAACTGAACTGGAACTGGAATATAAACCGTGATTAAAGATTAGAAACCAATCTGTGTAATTCAGAACTGGGATCAAGATATTCAGTTCCTTCCTCTTTTCCTTCTTCAGTATCATTCAATAAGGAAACAGTTTTTAAAACAACAGGATAAAAAAAGACTACATTCTATTTAAGGGCATTTTGAAAATCCCTTCTATATATCAGATATACAGATTCTCAGGACTGGGAAAACTTTGATAGATTGCCTAGTTAATATAGCTAGCTGCCTACTCTTTCCTTTAAAAAAAGATCACCAGAGAATGGTTTTTCATAACCTTCTGAATAGTCATCTTCTTGATAGAAGGACTAAGTATTTTCTATAGCCCATATACCACAGCTACCACACTGTGCGTATATAAAAAAGGTTAAATGCCATGATTATCAGCAATTTAAAAATTAAAGATGTGATGATAAATACAACTAAAAACAGAAAATCTGCTGAAATAACACAGCAGATTACTAGAGTCTAATTAATTTTAAAATGAGACTCAGATAAGAAAATATGTTACAGGAAATTAATTATGAAGTACATGCAATCAAAGCTAAAAAGTTAATTGTAGACTATAGGGACTGTAGAAGCACAGTGTAGAATAACAGTTAATATAAGCAGATCAAAAATGATGGAATTACAGTGAACAAGTTTTGGAAAAATACAGGATTATTCAATTATAGCTCATTGTAATCCATTCTCAGTCATGACTTTTAAAAGTGCTTCAGCTAGCATAGTCCCAAACATTTAACCTTAGACATTACAAAATAATGAATATGTGCAGCAACATAATATATAATGCAATTCAGGTACAGAATACATTTGAAAAATGTAAAATATGAATTTAAAGCTTATTTTAAAATACCTCATAAGCAGAAAGAACTCTAATTTCATCTGAATATATATCCTGGCCAAAATTCCAAAGAAGAGTCATTACAGAAGTTAAGCCAGGTAATTATATTAGAGTTTTAAAGGATAGAGAAGCAAAAAAGGACAGAATTTCTCAACTTCTTACGAGAACCAACAGCATTATTTTAAAAAACAATCAAGTACACATTTAAGTTTCCTTGATATAATTTATAAATCATTCTACTGGTTACAGTAGAACCTTCATGGTCATCCTAAAGGCAGTTCTAAGCATCATGATTTTCAATTTTCATTAACATACTGATACTCATTGCTGCAATATTAAGTTGTTTGAATCACACCTGATGTACCTAATGCTGTGATTAACATAATTTGATATTTTAATGACAGGTTTCATCAGTAATCTGTGATGTTATGTTGTTGAAGTTCAGTGTCTTATACAAATAAATTTCCATTTAGGAAAACAAAAAAGCAAATGACTATCTGCTTTTGGTCCTCTCAAGGGAAAAGCAAACACTAAGAAATTCACTGGTAAATCTGGGGGTGGAGGGGGAGGTGGCGCTCTTCAGACATTCAATGTACCAAATTCTCCTTGGTGCTATCTAGTTTATTAAAATGATACCCTGACCTCAAGTACAACCAACGCAAAGAGAGAAAGCACGTTCACAGAAAAAGACTAAGAAGTAGTCAAACAAGCTACTTTGAGGGATACAGGACATAGCAGGTATCTTCTCCCAAGCTTCCTTCCACAGGTGAGAATGCCACAGGACACAAGAAAGGGGCTTTTTGGTAAGAAGAACAAAGGGATGATAAGAAAACTAAAACCTTTCTCTCCCAGTCTTGTTTCTCTTCAGATGATTAACACCATTTGAGGTGAATTTTGAGGGTGTGTCCAGCTTGGGGAATCCTATTTTCTTATTCCTTTGTACTTTGAATGCACTTGTCCTGGTGGATGCAATAGTTATCATAATGGTCTTTGTGGGGATAAGTTGTTTTAGGCTCAGGCTGAGACTCTTCTTTCCCTACAGAATCCCAGATGGGCAAGAATGGGCTGATTAAAGTTACATGCAGGGATGATATTTAGAATATTTGAGTACCAACTAATCAGAACAGATACTCAACCATAAACAACTGGTATCTGGGTACTACTTGCTGAGTATCAGCCTTGACAAGAAGAAAAACAAGACTGGTTTAATGGAGAGAGAAACAGTTCTGATTCATTTTAAAATTACCCATAAAATTTTTTCTCTAATTTGCATTGAGCCTCCCCCAAAGCAAAAACATTACCTGGAAAGACATGTTAATTAAGCTTAATGGGTAAATCCAGTCTTTATGAAAGAAAGAATGTCAAATGCATGTACTATACAGGAAATCCTTACATCAAAAAGAACATTCTTTCCCAAAAAGAACATTCCTCAAAAAAACATCCTTGCTGCTGCTATGGTCACATAATAGCAAAAGAAGCTGTCTTTTCCAATAACTTCCTCTGATTCCCTTCATTGTTCCCTGAGAGAATTCCTTTGGTCTCCAACAAATGTGCCTCTCTTGTGTTCCACTGTCTCCCGCTCTTCATGACCCCGGTCACCTCAATAAATTTCTGTACATTTCATTGTGAGCTCCCCAACCCGATCAGTAACAATAAATGTACAGGTGGAACCAATGATAGACCTGTATCAAGAAAAAAAAAATAAACACTTAAAAAAATGAGTTTAAAGAAAGTACACCGAGTCTAAAGCACAGAGAAGTTTCATTCTCTGATTAGATATGCTTTTATGTAAAAAGAAAATGATTTCTTGCTCACCTTCATCCTGCTCTGTTTACTCTGTATAACTGTAAAGTTAAATTTCAATTTTTTCCAGTTCAATTACAAATTGTTCTATTTCAGTAACCTGACATTAAATTGGGTTTTACAGGCTAGCCTGTAATCCTCCATAATAGTAATACTGTGGGGAAAATGCTAGATGGTACAATTTCCAAACAGCAAACAAATGATAAAAAATTTGACTACAACTTGTTTTTAAATCAGAGGATGGCCACATGGAATTTAGCATGCTGTAGTTATGCAATGTCATAAGGACAAAAGCTAATGTAATTTTTGTAGGTATGTAATGAAACAAGGTAATTTTCTATTATGTCCATGATAAATGATAATATTTTTAGTTTTACAGAAAATTTTACCAACTCTGCGTTATATCCTTCACTGTCATCCTTCTGTTTTCTTTTCAGAGACCTCTTTTTCTATAACTACCAAGAAAATAGCATAGCAAGAACAAAATTAGGGTCTATAGGTCTTATAGGCCCCAATACTAGTTACAACCCTGAGAAAAGTATTGCTGCAAAAGAAGGCAAAGGTTAGAGTGCAGGGTTCCTGTTCTACTGAGCGTGATGCTCCCTTACAGAGAATAGATGTCTAACCCACCAAAGGCAAATGTGGCTTTATCACTGTATTTGGGGTTTGGGGGTATTGTTAGCAATACAGAGTTATTCATTTTATTTTTTAATTTTATTGGAGTATAGCTGATTTACAATGTTGTGTTACTTTCTGCTGCAAAGTGAATCAGTTATACATATACATATATCCACTGTTTTAGATTCTATTCCCATATTGGTTATTACAAAGTATTGAGTAGAGTTCCCTGTGCTAGACAGTAGGTTCTTATTACTTATTCATTTTATGTGTAGTAGTGTGTATATGCCAATTATTATCGTATTTAACATTATCATTCAAAATTAACATATAAAGGTTTTATGGATGATATGCTGATTCATCTTCTGTATACCACTGTTCCTCTTCATCCACATAAGTGGTTAAGAACAGATAGAAAAGAATTGTGTTCAAAGCTAATTTTTCTTTCCAGAAATTCAAACCCAGGAAGTGTTTTGGCTATATGAACTATAATCATACTATATCATTAAGAACACAAATCTATTTCCTCAATATAGTTGGGTTAAGTATATGGTTATGAGACTGTTATATTTTTAAATTATCTATAACAACTGAGCCTGTGGGAAAATGGAAAACATATCTACCTTTGAAAAATATTTATATTATCTTGGCACTTTCAGTTCTTATAAATAGGAAAGGCACCCAGGGCTACTGTCTTTCCTGATTTACTTGATTGCTGAGAAGGAAGGGGGTAATAGAGTAAAGCCTAAATATTTAACTAAGATATGGAATGCATGAAAGAAGGATAAAGGAAAAGTTAGATTTTATATAATCTGTAAACTAATAATCCACCAACTTTTCTCAAAACATTACCATGGATTCTGAGAATGTAAAATCACATAGACATATCCTAAGCAAACAAAATGAAAGATAAGAAATAGTATGGTACTAAGAAAAAGCTCATAGGCAAGAATGTTTTAAAATGGGAGTAAAACTATACTACAAGTAAGCTTTGTCAGGGATATGTCTCTTCTCCTTTAGAAATGAGCTTTAGTATCTCTGCAGAGATACTCAAAATGAAGATTATAATCTTTAAGACAATATTAAGTGTTTATAAAAATAAAGACATTTTCAAAAGGGTAAAAACATACAGCTATAATAAATGCTTTAAGGAAGTTAAGGAACCAACATTCTAATTACAGGAAATTTGTCAAGTATTGCAAATTTGCTATGGTATCATCTTGAAATAAATGTGCTTTAAATAGACTTATCCAGAACAAGCTTATTTTCTAATATTGTTATTTTGAGAAATGCATATTTTTATAACTTCATAAATCATGCTTTACCCAGTTTGGTTCTTTTCATTCAAACTAAGGAACTGATCACAACCAGTATCTCAAGTGACAAGTACTGAACTTGAATAATAGACAATGGGTACTAGGTCAACAGTGTCTGTAGTTACTGATTAGTTTCAAGGAAATCATGACACTGTACCTAGTTTGCCTCAGGACATCCACATGTTGCTAAGATCAGTGTAAATAAATGTTAAGAGTCTCAACTAAAATGAGGCACTGTCCAAAGGAAGTGGGTGACTATAAGTAGTTCAGTGACTGGTGGTTGTATGTGTCCTCTGTTAGCTATTAAAATATGTTGTACATGACTTAGCAGGTGATGTATTGCCATGGAATCAAGAAGATTTACACATAGATGCTAGTTCTTCTCAAGATCTAGGTCCCATATTTAAAGGAAGAAAAAAAATGACTTGAGTGTATCTTAAAAGACTTCTAGAACCTCAGATGACTTTCCCACAGAACTCCATTTAAAAAACCTGCTTGTATAAAATCATTAAGCGGAATAAAACTGGATTAAAATATATAACATTATCAAATATGTTAAGGATTTTATTGCTATCAAACCCTATTACTGTCTAATGTCACTGGATGACACAGAAAGCTTTTTTTAAATGGTTCTATTTTGTGAAAATGCAACTGCACTGTTTTCTCCTGAACCTGCTTCCAAACCATACACTAGATGACACCTCTCTCTAAAGGCCAGATAGTTTCAGGCCACAATACTATCCATCACAGGAAAAGATTTGATTTGAAAATGTCTTACCCCAGATATGAGAAATACTTTGCAGAAGTCCAAAACCGGCAGAATCTGTAGAAAACTGGCAGCTTCCAGTGTGTCTTGAAGGTTGTCCATATTAAGAGAAAGCTTTGCAGTGTAAATGAAGTCAATAATTTTCCTTAAACCGACTTTGCTCACGCCATGAAGCTTAATGCACATTAAATCTTGTTCTTTCATCCCACCTTAAATAAAAAGACACTCAATTAAATGAAGGTAGATAATTTAATTAAGGTCAAACTCACTTCTGTTGCTAATTAGATGCAATAAAATCAGGGAAATTTTTTTTTTTCAGGGAAATTTTTATTCTGTGTAAGCATTCGTATCCGAGTCAAGCTTCTGCATATTTTACAGTTAAAAGAGAGTAGTTAAAAAGGAATATCTCTATACTAATGGAGGTGGTATACAATGCAAGTGCCTCCAAAATGTTCTCCTGGCACTTCAGATCTTTTGATGGATTAGAGATTGTACTAGTGACATTGTATCAGTCTCTGATGGCCCATTCAGATATGTGACTGGAAAAGCAAAGCTATGAAATAAAGGTAGACAGAGGTATAAAAATGGTATATCCATTTTCCAAGTTAAAAAAGCACCGCCCACAAACACACATACTGGGTGTCTATTCCTTTAAAACTCTTCTTGTAAAGACACGGAACAAAAGCACTGAATCTTCCTCTAGCAATGAAAAGATTTAAACACTTATTTTTCTTATTGTTTTAATATGGAAGTAGAGTTTAGAAGGCAAGCTACCTGTGAACATAGCCTTGAAGTAATCACTAGCAGAGGCCATCATGACTCTGTGCACAGGAAAGGCATCATCTGTGTCCCCGGGCATCAGGGTCACATCACAGAGCAATCCTTCAAGTCGGAGCTGGTCAAATCCCTACAAGAAGAACATGAGATGAGCCACTTGTCAAGGTAAAATGGGAACACAAGTTTCTGTGCGCTAAAATTCTCTTGACATATTAATGTCTGTGGAACATAAAGCCAGTAGAATAATGACTCAGAAGAAAAAAAAACTGAACAGCTTACTTGATATGTGACAATAAAGAATAAGGAAAAGAGCATATATGTTCACTTATTTATACAATCATTGGCTTTTATCATTCTGAAAAAAAATACCATGTACACTTTCATTTTCCCATGTGCAGAATTAGGGTGTTACACTATCATTCCTTTCCATAATAATATATTCTATAATATATAGTTCTTTTATTCTTGGTTTTCACTTGCTTATTTTTGTTGTTTGAAAAAGAAAGGTTCAGAGCATCTGTGCTAACTGCAAAATAGGAGTTGCTTTCTGCCAACTAGATTATTCCACCTCTTACAAAACAAGGAACTGTGTTAGACATCCTTATATTCAGTATTTGATATACTTGCTCCTGCTTGATCAATTATCTTTCAAGTTTTAAATTTAATTATCTCTGGAAAAAAGTGCCCAGGGAGCTCCAACATGAGACACAATTGTCCCCAAATGCTTAAAGTTTAGTGGAGAATTAATAGGCTGACACCCACAGTTCAGAGGAGGGACAGGGCTCTGCTGATAAGAATGCCTGTTGATTAGCTCCACCATCCATTCCCTTGAAGAGCCCAACCAATGATAAGCAGGCAGCTGTTTCCTTGGTCTACTCTGGGAAAAATGAAACACTGTAAGATTATAATAGGCTGGTGAAATACATAAAAAGAATATACAATTTAACAATGAAGTTCAAAATGAAAATTTTTCAAGATGGAGTCTGTAGTTTCAACAATGGAAATGTACTTTTATAAAAAATCATGAAGATACTCATACAAATTACTTTAAAATAATATAACAAAAACTAACAGCAGAATTATTCTATCCCCTTCATATTTTAATGACCCCCAAATAAAACTTTTATTTAAAGTTGTGATTCACGGATTTAAGAAGCAGAAGGCATGACATACTGAAGAATGCAGTTTCAGAAATATCGATCCTGCACATATGTATAATATAAATCTTAGTCTAAACATCTTCTCATCATAATTTTCAAATGGCTTTCTAAAGAAAATGTTTGAATCTACAGAACTAGAACTTCAAAGAGATAATATGATCCAGCCACTTTCTCTCTGGAGAGAGATATAAATATTTTAATTCTAAAAATATTTACACATTATACATATACTTTGGAACAGGATTATGTACCATATTTTTCGCTCTTCAACAGTGATTGACATATGTTTTTGCTCACAAATATCAACTCTTTCACAAATACCCCTTTTCCATTGTAAATGCAAACATTCTCCCCCAACGCCCCCTCAATATTTTCCATTGCTAAATCACCTCCCATCCCTGTTATTTAGAAAAGTAGAGGTTAAAAACAGATGTCCATTTTAGATAAATATTTACATGCAGAAGGTAAAAAGTGGCTCTTTGAAAATTCACATATAGTGTGTAAACTGCAATTAAGTTTAAGTGGATTGCCTTTTAAACATAAATGAACATATGAGCACTGGAAAGTCCTGAACGCAACCACTGGGGCTGCAACTGAAGAGGAGGGAACCATCAGGTAGAAGACTACGATATTTGAATTCCCCAGTGCAAACCATGGACACTTCACAAATGTTCAGTGAATGCTTGAACAAACAAGCCAGACTTTACCCAGATGCCACCACTTGGTATTTAAAAAAAAATCAACATGTAGAACCTGAATTTTGTAACAAGCTAACTACAAACCAAGAACTTTGTGAACCTAATCTCAATAATAAAATGAATTGTACCTATAGTACTCACTGGTGGTAAACTATCAAGGTTAAGATGAGAGAACAGGAACTGAATTAGGGTTTAGGATGAAAAGTTTGGCTTCCAAGGGCTTGGCTTTTTTCTCCTTCAGATAAACTTCAGATTTCAAAAATTTAAATACAAAAAAAAAAATAAAACAAAAAAAAAAAGTAAAAAAAAAATAAAAAGGATGTGGGGTGGGAGGTGGGAGGGGGGGTTCATGTTTGGGAGTTCATGTACACCCATGACAGATTCATGTCAATGTATGCCAAAACCAATACAGTACTGTAAAGTTAAATAAAGTAAAAATAAAAATTAAAAAAAAAATAAAAAAATAAATATATGCTTGTGATAAAAATACAGAAGGACATAAACTGAAAACAAAAAGTCCACCTCTTCTACTTACTAAGAGTAACTATTAATAACAGTTTAGTATATGTACTTCCAGATCTCTTTCTACACATATACATAATCTACCTTTTGCTTGTACACATATAGGATTTTTAAGAGTAGGATACTATATGTACTGTTACGCATTTTAACAATTCACCTGAGCACATAACATGGGAAGCTCTGTGTCTCAATACATGCAAATCTATTCTTTATAGTGGATGCACAGAATTTCATGGGGTATGGTTCAGTTCAGTCGCTCAGTCGTGTCCGACTCTTTGCCACCCCATGAACTGCAGCACGTCGGGGCTCCTTGTCCATCACCAACTCCCAGAGTTCACTCAAACTCACGTCCATCGAGTCCGTTATGCCATCCAGCCATCTCATCCTCTGTCGTCCCCTTCTCACCCTGCCCCCAATCCCTCCCAGCATCAGGGTCTTTTCCAATAAGTCAACTCTTCGCATGAGGTGGCCAAA
>SJYX01005883.1:0-27429 GCA_006410675.1 Oreotragus oreotragus | reverse complement strand
AAAAAGTTTGTGTGCTTACTGGAGATAGTGGAGAGAAGGGGGAAGAAATTTACCTTTGGGTCTGACATTATACTGGGCTCTTTACATATAAGTAGGATAAAACTTCAGTATAAATACTTTTTTCCCTATATTTAAATATATGATAATTAAGTTGAAAACAGAGTTGATGAACTATTCATTATTGAAAAAGGATGTCGTCCAATAATATTTTGTTTCCTGAAACTAGCAGTATTTAAGCAAATACTCAAAGACTGGAGGCTGTATATAATTGAAAAAATTGAAATAAATCAGCAAGCTATGGGCCAAAGTAAGCCATTGTTTTGTCAATGAAGTTTTATTGGAAATCAGTTATATCCATTCATTTACTTTTTTCTGTAGCTGCACAGATACTACAATGGTAGTGTTAAGTAGTCTTGATAGAGATTGTTTGGCTTGGCTAAAGCCAAACATATTTACTATCTCGACTTCTCAGAAAAAGTTTACTAACCCATCAACCAGATGGTCTATAACATNTTATATCCATTCATTTACTTTTTTCTGTAGCTGCACAGATACTACAATGGTAGTGTTAAGTAGTCTTGATAGAGATTGTTTGGCTTGGCTAAAGCCAAACATATTTACTATCTCGACTTCTCAGAAAAAGTTTACTAACCCATCAACCAGATGGTCTATAACATATTTTTAGCCCCCAAATTAATGAAATTTAAAAATTCATAAACTGGAAATCATAGTCTTTTTCAAAAGTTAAATACCATCTAAGATATCTTAATTTAGCTTCAAAAATGGTTCGACAACATGGCGACTGCACATGCTACTTATGTTTCCTTCCTTAATCTTAAAAAGGAATGGTCGTTAGAAAGCTCTAAGGGAAAAATCTCAGAACAGCAGAAAAATCAACATTGTCAAGCAGGATGGCATATATTTCTTGGGGTTGGATAATTAGGAATAAATCCAGATTGTTAAAGAAAAGGGGGTGTTTTATTGAAACAAGACCACACTGCCAGGTGTTCAGCCCGGTCACGTATCAAGGTGATACCTGATCTACCATCGTGTCTTTAAGCTAAGTTAATGACTTCACGGAATGTGTCTCTTCAGTTAGGAGACCAGGGAGAAGAAAACAAACCTACCATCTGTCATTGCTTCCCTTCGGTGAGGCAATGCTGGTTGTGGGTCCACTCGCCCGCCCTTGTGTTTTTTAGTGGGCCGAGGCCTCTGACTTTGACTCAGGGCTGCACTGGTGTTACTGTCAGTAGAAAATGGGCTGGTTGGTCGAGGTCTTTGAGAGGAGGTAAAGGCTTTACCTAGAAAGTAAACAAAGGGAACGAGATATAGGGAATGTTATTATAAGGCATTGATTCTGTCTTGTATTTCTGCTCTAACACTAACTTCTAAAGCTGCCTGGAGATGTCATTTGAGGATACAAAATACTGGTCCATCTCCATAGAAAAAAATACGCCCCCTTGCATTTTTTTGGTCCAGTTTTTATAACCATTATACTACCCACTGAAAAATGCAAACAAATGAATATGAAACAAGTCCACCACCAATCAATATTCCTTGATTATGTTTTTATTTAACCTTGGCAATCTTAGTGATATTTTCATAGATATATGCAAATTTGTGTAGCTTTTACTCCTTAAAATTAAGAAAGCTTTTTCTGAAATGAATTATGTACTGTTTTGTTTAATCAAATTTCACCCTTGGAATCTTATGAACTTTCTTTGGGCACAGAAAAATTTCCTGTAGTAATTACATTTTAAATTTTACATGAAAGGTCTGCTCAGACACATATATTAAATTGACCTTACCACCCATACACATACACAATGAATTCTACTTCTTTTAGCAGAAACTCAATAACATTAGTGTATAGTATAGGATAAATAGCAGTTTAAAATCACCGTGTAAAATCACCAAAGTGCAATAGGTGTTTTCTGATGAATAGTACTCTATCTGAGCAGACTCCAAATTCTTATTGAAAAATGAAATGTGCTATGTCCTTTTCTTGTAGCTTAGTGTAATATGTCGGGAAATATATTCTGGCAAAAGGCTAGCTAATAAATTTTCAACATCTTATGGCTTTAATAATAGGTTTATTATGGCCTGAGAAGGTTTATGTACATATATTTATTTTCTTGTGCATGTTTTCATTTCATTCAAAATTACTGTATATAGTTACACTTTAAGTCAATGTGACATGATACGGCTTAATGTTTTATTAGCTATTAGCATACGTGCAAGAAACGTACTTATGCCTTCTAATTTATTAGTTTCCTCTCACTTTCTTAACTGTTCTGCTTATAGCTATGCCACAAAAAGCTCTCAGGCAACATAAAGTTTCTAACTTAGGCCTTATAAAGCAAGAAAACTCAAATAACTGTTATAGTACAACATATTTTAGTTCAGATGCTATATGAAAAATAAACCTCTGCAATGCCTGGGGAATCTTCCTTACTTTGTAGATACCTAGTGCATACTCAAAAGAGATAGTATAATGTTATATGCTGGTATAATTCAAAGAAAGTTCCCAAGTCTCATTTTTATAACCTGAGAGTTCTGTGAAGGGTCAAAGTCATTTATCTTTACCTTACTATTTGAATACTATTAAGATTTCAAAAATGCATGTAGCATTTCATTAGTTTGTTTTGTAAGGTAGCTCAGTTTAATTCTTATACCAGAGTTTTCTGCTATGTGCATTTAAGATGTACACATAGTCATGTATTAATAATAGGATCATGCCAAAGCTATTTTGTTCAGTAAAACAAATGATTACAAAATTACTGATCTATTAATACAGTGAATCACATATTCATTTTTGAGTTAATAATAAAAAACCTGGAAAATTACATAATTGGTCTTTTATATTATTATTATTTTCAGAAACCCAATAAATTGTGCTACAGAACAATACACAAGTAATCATTATTTTATTCAACTGGCAAATGCAGTGGGTGTATTTTTAATTAGCATCCTTTAAAACAAATGATAAATTATTGGATTAAAATCTTAACAGCCAAACAACTACTAAGACCATCAGCCATTTGAACTGTTAGACTGACAGCCTCAGACCCATTCCCCCCATGCTGAGAAAGCCTTCCCAGAAAATGCATTTGCAGAAAGAAACGGGGCAAAGGAAAGTAATGGAGATAAAAGCTGAACAATGTTAATCACTGGGTACATTATTGATTGTGTGAGAATTTTGCAAAGTGTGAGTTATTGAAAATTTAATGGCAATCTTAGTTGCAGCTTGGCTGTAATAGAAGAAGGAAGCAGATTCCAGTTAATCAGTAGAGCTTAGAAGGGAAAGGGGAATAAAGGATGGAAGGCTGTGAAAGTTGTGTCCTACTCTTTGTGACCCCATGGACTATAGAGTCTATGGTATTCTCCAGGCCAGAATACTGGAGTGGGTAGCCTTTCCAGGGGATCTTCCCAATCCAGGGATCGAATCCAGGTTTCCCACATTGCAGGAGGATTCTTTCCCAGCTGAGCCACAAGGGAAGCCCAAGAATACTGGAGTGGGTAGCCTATCCCTTCTCCAGGGGATCTTCCCGATCCAGGAATTGAATGAGGGTCTCCTGCATTGCAGGGGGATTCTTTACCAACTGAGCTATCAGGGAAGCCCTGGAAGGTGGTGAGTAGAAGCTTATTCTTGGCTCTGCAAGGGGAGTATCGAAGAGAGTTCTGGTAATAACTGAGCATTCAGACTGCGTCCATGCAGATTAAAGAAAGCCCTGCAGTCAGACGCACTGAGGAGAAAGCACAGGAGATCAATAGCTCATTGTTCAAGGAAAAGATTCTCTCATGCAAAGAGTGTTGACTCAGAGTCTACCAACCTGTTCTTGTAAGGCTGGTTCCATCCAGCCTAAAACCAGCTTTATCTGCTGCTGCCACCAGTGCTTGTGCAAAACTGCCGCTGGCAAAGATGGAACCATCTGAGGAGCTACCTACACTAGATCTATGACTAGAAAAGTTACGATCCTCATCAGATGCAGAGCCCCATCCATTTACCATTGAACCTAAAAACAAATGTAGTTGTCTAGTGAGTTGTAGATATTGAACAGCCCGTCGGCTTGTACACACTATACTAATGAACAAGTAGGATTCCTCAACTCCTCACTCCTCCTTGAGGTAAACCTGTTTTCATCCAGATTTCTTCAGCCATGCGCAAACATCACCCATGTTTTAAACATTTCTAGTACACAAGAATTAAGCTCACTTAAAACCTGTATCTGTTTGCAACTCCTGAATAAGATGTTTCCTATGACTCCATTCTGATGTTTTTCAAATTGCTACACAATTATTTTCTAAAAGAGAATTGCTATGTATATCCTAAGGCCTAGAATTCAAAGAATAATGCTTTTATTGAAATAAAGTATAGCATATTTAAAGTTAACTTATCAAGAACTCAGTTGAACAAATAGTGTGAATATATTTTGAATTTAATGTAGACTAGTGATAATTTTAGTGAAATGTACACTTGCTTACTGCAGAAAAGCTAGAATTATTTTAAGATTTTCAAATAAAAGTTTGATTACTCAGGGAATAATAAAAACTAATAATAAAAAGGCATAAATAATACCAGAGCAAATAGAATATAACAAAATATTTTTTTGTAAAGTTGTATTATTTTCAAAGCTCAGTATGATTTGTTTTTCAATTATTTGAAGAACTCTAGTTTTCTATTTAATACTAATCTTTATTTTAGAAAATTAAACATTATAAAGAAAACCACTGACATTAATGTGGATATTTCTACAAAGTGCAAAATGGCAACAGAGGGCAAGAATCACAGCTTTATGTGTAAAGAGTTACAAAACAAGATGCTACTGAGAAATGATACTTATTCTTAATTTTAGCAAGTTGTTTACACTTGTATCCTTTTTTTAGACCAAAGCACACTGAAACTGTACTCAATTGCTTAATACAATTAATATTACAATATTTCAGTTGATGTACAATTAATATACGACACAATAAATATACCAAGTGTTGCTTATCCCAAGTTTTTAAAAAGAGACTTAAGTGCCATAGTCTTAGTCTCTTTTATGTGAATATGTATTTGGTTTATTTAGAAATATTAACTAAGTTAGTATTAGTTAATAATTAATTATTAATTTGGTAAATAACTAATTTAGTTAGTATAACATTATTAAGTAATATTAACTTAGTTCATATTTCTAAATAAATCAAATACATATTCACATAAAAGAGAGTAAGACTATGGCATTTAAGCGCCATTGATTTTCGCCCCCCTTTCCTCTAACAGTTAAGAGATAACAGTATAATGTTGCCATGATAAAGTCTTTGTACCTTTAGCTGAGGTGCCAGGATGCAATAACATGGGTTCGTGCACTTTCATGACACAGAAAGCAGAAACCAGAGGGGTTAGAAGGATCAGAGAAGTTAAAAGGTGTTAAGTGTCGCAGAGAAAGATAGAGTTTTGATTCTATTTGCCCAAAGCACGGAGATGCACTTTTTCCTTTCCAAACAAATTCCCTAGACACAGGCTACTGCAAGGAAGCCAAGATAACACCAGCAACAGAGCCTCCTCTGAGAGAACTGTTTCTGAGTTAATAATCACAAGTCAAGGACCAACAGCTTAAACTGAAAGGAGAAATGATGCAATCAGCTTTGCAATGTAATGCTAGAGTAGATAAGAAAAAATCAAAGTGATTCAACCAGTGATCACAAAAGAACATGAAACCCTAGAACTGAGGAAATTTTTAAAACATAGGAAAACTCAGTCCTGGTCCTTCCTATGTCCTATTTTCAGTATTTCTAAATGTCTGCTGAATATCTGCAACTAAATCTGTGCCAACTAACTGAAACTCACTCTCCAAACAACCATCTCCTTTTCTATATCTCCAGTTTCATTCCTGATTTCCTTCTGGTCCCTTCTACCTTCCTCATTGTTCTATGAATTATTTTTTTCTGAAACATTAATCACGTAATTCTGTTTGTCCATTCAAAGCCTTACTTAGTTTGTCAATACACTTAAACACCAACTGAGGTATTTGAGATCCGTCAATACCTAGCACAGCCTACCTTCCCAGTCCTATCCCTCTAAAAGCCTGTGCCTCATGACCTCTCCTGCTTCTTCTCATTCCTTTGACACATCTCTAGATTGCTACTAACTCTAGTGCCCACCGCCAAACTTTGAAGTCCAAATCATCTCTTTAACCACCCCGATTCTACTTCATCTTCAACCCTGTCCCAAGAGACTCAGTCTCTTTGCCTCCTGTGCCCTTTAAACAGTATGTATACAACAGCACATCGTATCTCTGAAATGGAGCAGACCCTTTGGTCCTTGTCCCCTATGTCTTCTGCCTGCCTTTTGTCTGTGGAAAAACTTTAGTCATAGGGTAAGTTTAATCAGAGAAATGAGAAAATGCAAAAATAAAGGAAAACAGACAAAGGAGCTCACATATTAATAGTTTAGTCATTAAGCATATTCAAGGACCTTTAGTTCCTCTCAAGGGCTATAGATAACATCCTGAGTCATATCCTGTGAGCTGTCTTATAGATTCTGAACCCCCAAAATCTATAAGCCCCACAAGGTGAAGAAGTTCACTGCATGATGACCAGGCTGTAGTGAGGACACCAGCTGCCACAATTCTAATACTGGCCTCAAGAAATGGGAACCAACTGAGCCTGGAGCTGAAAGTAACTGTTCTTAAAACAATCAACACATGCTGTTTCTGCATGTTGCCCCCTCCCACAGCCTATAAAAGGTCTTGCCCACTGATTATCAGTGGTGGGCACTGGACAGGTGCCTTTGGACCATGTTCGTCTCCCTCAAACCTGCCATGCCAGTATCCAAAACAAAGCAAACCTTCCTTTCCACCAACCTGTCTTTTTACTGGCTATTTGAGTGGCAAGCTGGACCCCACTTTTGATTATATCTCTACAGACTGGGCTTCCCAGGTGGTGCAGTGGCAAAGAATTTGCCTGCCAAAGTAGGAGATGCAAGACAATCAGGTTCGATCCCTGGGTCAGGAAGATTCCCCTGGAGTAGGAAATGGCAACCCACTCCAGTATTCTTGCCTGGAAAATTCCTTGGACAGAGGAAATGGGGTGGCAAAGAGTCGGACATGACTGAGCAAATGAACCCACACTATAAACTATAATTTGTTGCATATATGTTTTCTCTTCCAGACAATGGAACTGTGGAGATCAGGCACTACTTGTTATGAATTTTAATACCTCATGTACAGAGACACTGCACAGTAAAAATTCAATAAACATTTGCATACTGAATTAAATGTCTTCAATGGTTTTATTATTCAGGATAAATTCATATGTGATTTTATTCCATGTGTAATTTCCTAGCCTTGGCCTTATTTTAGTTACAGCAAGAACATACAGTAACTCCTAGAAAATTTATTAAATAAGGAGTATAACGTCAGTCAACTCTTGTTGATTACTTGAACAATGAGGAAAAAGTGATGTAATTAGTCCTTCATATTAAGATTTCCACATACAAATTTGATTTACCCATGACGGACAATAGGAAACCTCATCACCCCAAACTAAAAAGGCACAAGTGCCCTCAGCTGAGTAGAGTTGAGTTTGCCTTCAAAACGGAGGGCAAGAAGCAAACAAATAAACAGAAGAAAATTTTTTCTGTCCCTCTTTGTTCTTCTGTTTTTATATTTGACAACCCACCCTCTCTATTTGAGATATGGAGTATATACGATACATACATATATACGTATATACCCATGATATATGGAATGGGTACATTGTTGCAAATATTTTAAAGAAAACTGGCAATATATTATGAATAAAAAAGTATATAACATATATTGAATTCCCTCCCTATTGTAAAATTGTTAAAATTTAACGATTACTAATTTTACCTCTCTGTCACTACCATTCTTTCTTTAGATTTAAATAGCAAAGATTATCTGAGGATTTATGTAAACTATTACCGAAAAAAAAAAGACAATGATTATAAGAAAAGAAAACAGTGATTCATCAATTAGAAAGTAAGCCATTTTTACTAGTGAAAGTCCATGCATTGCAACAAAGAGCCCGTGCAGACAAAAAAGAAAAGAGAGAGAAAAGTAAGCCGTTTTTGTTACAATTGGTTTTCTTTCATAAATGCAAATATAACCATGAAAATTGAAACCAACACTAGGTATAGCAGCTAAGGTAGAGATTCTTCACAAATTACAAGCGATCCATACCAATTTGACATGTTATAGCCCCAAACATAATCAATACATATTTAAACATCTAGTGAAAAATGAATCTGTGTCACATAGCCAGATTTATTTGTGTTTGCATCTTCCATCTTTCCAAATTTCTCAGGTTTCAGAATTGCTGAAAGCCAAAAAAAAATCTCAAATTTATTCAAGCTGTTAAAGAAGAACTGCCGATAGGACATTAAGTTGTTGCTCAACTGTTACTGAGCAGTAAAATACCATGATAGAGTGGCATCTTGCTGGGTCTCCATTACATCTTCAGCACTAAAATTAATTTATGATCAGTCATCAATTCATTTACATGTCATTTTATGCTAAATTCTTCCTTGCTGATAGATGCTTATCCTTAGACCCATTAAGCTAGAGTAAAGTGTATGCTTTATAATATGACCCTGCTAATTGTTGCATTACCATTTTATGAGATACAAAAACTGGCTGTTCCCCATTTTTTTAGGAAATATTTAATCCATGAGTTCTTTCTATTTAGTACAATCTATCTGTTAAACACAATCTTCAGCCCTGAGTGTCTTTGAACACATCAATCCAAATATTGACCTTTGTCTAGATGTAGAAAAACATGTCTAATATTTAGAAGCTCTTTCACTCAAATGTATTGAATAGTGCAATAATTCACCTACATTCCTCAGAGAAAGGAATATGTAATACAGGCAGAAAGCAAAATAAGAAATTAAAAATATCTCTTCCTTGGGACCTATGACATCTGCTCATTTGATCTACTCAGATAAAAGTGGAATATATGATATTACTCTTTTATCTGTTAACTTTTGAAGTCTGTATTTAATTTCTTTTTAACTACATCAGAGCTGTGGAGAATGTCTAAGAAAGTTATTTAAAGATTTTTAGCATTACCTCTGAAATTTCCTGAGTGTGAAAATATGTCCCTTAAGTTTTTGCAACAAAAGCAAAGCATCAGGGCATGCTTTTAAGTGGCCAGTTCTTTAAAAGCTGTGTGGTTGAGTAAAGTGGTGGGGCTGCCAGATTTCATTGTTTTCAAAATAATCTGCTTTGAGACTTGCAGCAAAAATCTCCAACCACATAAAATACAGTAAATATAGAGCCCTGATTTCCTTTCGACCATGTTATTTATGTAGGGTCCAGCAGTTAAGCAAAGTTTTATTCAAGTCACATCATAGTACTCACTCTCACTCTTATTTTTGTGATCACTGAAGCAGTTAGAATCTTGGCTTCACATTCAGGACATTTTCCTCCTGCTCTCTTTCTTATTGTTTTCTGTTTCTTTATTTCTGTGGTAGAGTCATTAAATACAGGGAACACTCACCCTTGACTCCCACCATGGAAGTAAAAAAACAAAAATGTGTATTAAAGGCTTCTCCTATCTTGCTACCCCAAAGCGGTGGGTTTGGCATTTAGACAGAAATAGTACAAGCATATTCCTGAAGACTGAAACAATCCTGTATGTTTATTTTCTAGGCAAAAAAAGAGTGTGATGTGCTGTAATCAAAACATTTTTCTACTTTACTAAAATCAAATAGGTTTAAACTGAAAGTATAAGTTAAATGAAAATAATAAAAATGTGATTCCCCACAAAAAGTGGTGATAGAGTTGAATTTTGTTAGCATGAGTCAGTTTAGCTGAATATAGAACTAAATGTGAGAAAAACAAATAATAAAAGTTACATCTAAAAACTATAATTTTTGATCTTAAGTTTATAGGGGGTAAAAATTGTTTCCAGATATAAAATAATATGCTGGATTTGTATAAATATATATTTATTCATATATGTATACATGCATAGAAAGGGACAGAGGAGACCAGGAAATAATTTCCTTCTTAAATATGCTAAATCCAAAGATTAGGAAATGGAATTTTTTTCTTAAAAATTTCTTAAAAAAAAATTTCTTAAAAAAAAAGATTAGGAAAAAAGTTGAGCATTTTCAGAGGAGAGATCATGATAATTTGTCTTTAGAGTAAAGCTGATTGATTTTGAATATTTTTCTGCCATTTATCAGGTGGGTGAGCTTAAAAAAGTCTTTAAACCCTTCTGTGCCTCAATTTCCTTGTCTATAAAGTGAGAATAAATAAAGAATTGTGACAATTAAATGAGTTAATACATGTTAAAACCTTAGAACAGGGATCAGTGAACTTTTTCTATAAGGTGTGTGTGGATGCTAAGTCGCTTCAGTCATGTCTGACTCTGTACAACCTTATGATCTGTAGCCTGCCAGGCTCCTCTGTCCATGGGATTCTCCAGGCAAGAATACTGAGTGGATTGCCATGCCCTCCTCCAGGGCATCTTCCTGACCCAGGGATCGAACCCATGTTTTTTACATCTCTTGCATTGGCAGGCAGGTTCCTTACCACTAGTGCTGGCTGGGAAGTTTCTATAAGGTGCTCAAGTCAAGTATTAGTCTCTCAGTCATGTCCNTCAATTTCCTTGTCTATAAAGTGAGAATAAATAAAGAATTGTGACAATTAAATGAGTTAATACATGTTAAAACCTTAGAACAGGGATCAGTGAACTTTTTCTATAAGGTGTGTGTGGATGCTAAGTCGCTTCAGTCATGTCTGACTCTGTACAACCTTATGATCTGTAGCCTGCCAGGCTCCTCTGTCCATGGGATTCTCCAGGCAAGAATACTGAGTGGATTGCCATGCCCTCCTCCAGGGCATCTTCCTGACCCAGGGATCGAACCCATGTTTTTTACATCTCTTGCATTGGCAGGCAGGTTCCTTACCACTAGTGCTGGCTGGGAAGTTTCTATAAGGTGCTCAAGTCAAGTATTAGTCTCTCAGTCATGTCCTAGATACTAAATATTTTAGGCTTTGCTGTCTTCCTCATACGTTTTTTTCTTGTTTACTTAAAACCCTTTAAAAATGTAAGAAAGTTTCTTAGCTCACAAAGCCACTCATACCAAAACCCGCCAACTGTTTAGAAGAGTGCCCTGCACATACTAAGGGCTGTATATGTGCAAGTTGCTATTATTACTATTATTATCAAACCTACATCTCTAGCCAAGCAGTTGGAAGGAACAGATTTTCAATAAATATTTGCTGAGGAAATAAATAAATAAAAGATTTTCAAATATATTTTCTATTCCTGAGTATTATGAACTGAATGATAACATCCCCCTAAAATTCATGTTGAAGCTTTAACCCATAATGTTATGGTATTTTGAGGTGGAGCCTTCGGGAGATATTTAAGTTTAGATGAGGTCATGAGGGTGAGGTCATCATTGTATGACTAGCGACCTTAGCAAGCTCTCCTGCCATGTGAGGACATAGCGAGAAGATGACTTCCTGTAGGAAAAGGGCTCCCCAGCCTGTATCTTGATCTTGGACTTCCCAGTTTTCCAATATTTGCTGTTTAAGCCACCTAGTCTATGATATTTTGTTATAACAAACCAACCAGACTAAGACACCAAAATTATGAGCTATAGAATTACTGATATTTTCCTCTCTTCTTGGCTTTTTCCATTCATGAACCATTACTTCAAACTTTTTAAAGTCCCTCATAAATTCACTGTTAAGAAAATGTCTGAAAATAATATACCTATTTCTTTGCAAACATAGGCTCTGTGCCTGGCTAACCACTGATGTTCCTTAATGTGGCAGCCGTTGGAATATAACATATTTCAGAACTGAAATTCTAAATAATTTTACATATAGGCTAATTACTAGCCCATCTCTGTGTTATCATTGGACTTTCATTTCCGTTGGCTTTAACATTTAAAGACGGGAACATAACTGTTAGTTCTAGTTCACACAAAAAATGGTCATTATGCTTATGAAAATGAAAATAGAGAATTCAGATGAAAGAAATGATTTACTCACACCACACAGAAATTTAGAACTCAAAGTGACTGACGGTAAAATCAGAATCCTCTCTGTGGGCACTTACCATCTTAAAAACATAAAAACCCAATGGAAATAGTTGCTGTTTTATTGCCTACCTCATTAAGCTAGCCTTGAGTGTCTGAAGAAACATAAACACGTTAGAGCAATAGTCATTAGCGTGATGATTTCTACAGCATTTGGTCCGTACAAACATTCATCCCAGGGTCATCCCCATGTACACATATGTGTATACACATGCTCTGCTATACTCACAATACTACTTATGCTCATATACACACTCCTACATAGACACACACACACACACACACTTTACACATATTCACAAACCCTACCTAGATTTTCAGACATACACACTCTTCTGTACATACACAACATTTTTTTAAAATTTACTTTTATTTTTAACATATTTACTTAAATTACACTTTCATGTTAGAGAGCAGATGAAATCTTTGATCATACCTTCCCCACAAAGTTATTGTAAAGCAAAAAAAAGAAAGAAAAGAGTTCATACTTGGCTTCTTTGGTATAGAGTGCAACTTATTTTACTAAAGTGAAGTGAAGTCGCTCAGTCATGTCCAACTCTTTGCAACCCCATGGACTGTAGCCTACTAGGCTCCTCTGTCCATGGGATTTTCCAGGCAATAGTTCTGGAGTGGATTGCCATTTCCTTCTCCAGGGGATCTTCCCAACCCAGGGATTGAACCCGGGTCTCCTGCATTGTAGACAGATGCTTCACCGTCTGAGCCACCAGGGAAGTCCAGGAAGTCTTTTACTAAGGAGAAACATTATTCATAGGATAAATTTATCAGGAATACATATCTAAACACACTGAGGGTTTTACATGTGGTAGTAATTAAACAGTGACTTCAAGTAGGAAAATAAATTTTTCTTAGCAATTAAAGATGCATTTGAAATGAACGTTATACTAGCTTCAAGTAGAAATTCAGATTGTTTTTAACCACAGTCACATTGGAGAGCGAAACATATTAGTAGGTGAGCATGTAAAAGTTCAAAATGTCATTCTCCTGATTTTTAGAAATATTTATCCACTTTGACATTATAATATTTAATAAAAGAACTACATAGGCTATGGCTGACTTTTATCATTGCAATTTTTTTACTGCATTCCTAACTGAGAAGAGTTCAGTATCATTACTGAGATATGCAAAAATATGCAGAATTTTACCCTGAAGGAGATTATGCTAGAAATTCAGGCAAAAGGGCTTAACATAATATTGCACTAATAAGTTAGCTCTCTGCATTCAACGATTTAAACTTTTGCTCTGCCACCTTCAGCTGGATCTGGATTTCAAATCACAGGTGTTCTTAAATCTTAATTAGCTCAGCAAGCAGACAGCCCTCAGGTAAAAACGAAAACCTGAAAAGTGGAGGCTTGTGCATTACATTGTGTAATTCAGGAAGTCATGCAGGGAAAACATGTAGGTGCCCATGCCTCTTCATCACTGTCATAAAGTCGTTCCCACCAGTTTTTCTGAACTGTAACATGCAGTGTAAAATCAGTGCGAATTAAGAAGCTGTTGGAATAAAAATGAATTAAATGGAACTGTGGTAAAAGGCCTCCTAGAATGAAGGGTGTCATGAAGGTAAATACAGAAATGGATAAGTTTACTGAAGAACCCAATGATAAACAGAGGCAAACATTTGTAGCAGGTATGTCTTTATAGCCAGGTAAAAGGGCCCTGTGTGTGTGTATCAAAGAATGGATACTTGACTAAAAGGACCGAACTTTTACTTTTCTCTATAGTCACTGTGAAAACACTAGGATTTAAGTTTTTTTTTCAATACAACTTGATAAATTTACATCCTTGGAAATAGGATGCAATCCTGGGCTCATCCTAGGGGAATACCAATTGCAGCCTTATACTTGGTGAAGGAGGCCAGAGGAAGGCAGAGGGGTAAACTTTAAAAATGACTGTATTTCTTGGAAGAGCAGCAATTATTGGGTCAACAATATGAAATGCAAAAATGTATAGTTTATCTTGCTTTCCATCTTCCCTACTCTAAAAATAATACCTTGTGCAACCTTAAAGAGGCTTATTCTGAAGACTTGCTTATTTTCATCAGTGAATGATTTTACAGAGTGAAATACTTAAGACTGTATTCTCTTCATATGTTGCTCTTGATATACAAAATATATCATTTCTAAAAGTCAAGATTTTTATGTAATAGACTTGGTTCCCCAGTAGAATGAACTTTTCATGAAAGCCCTGTATATAATTGAGTTTTCTTTCATGTCTTTAAAGCTTTTTAAAATTCATGAATTTTCTTATCATTTTGCAGCAAAGCAAAAGTATTTCCAAATCCTTTTTGAATTTTGTGTTTAATATTAACATATTAAAAATGTCACCGAAATAGATGGAGTGGAATAAATCTTACATAAGAAAGTATTTGATTTTTGAGGCATTTTTCATGTGACAAATGGGTCAGTTATTCCTATGAAATCAGTTCTGTTACCTGTCACAGAGCTCTCTAGATTGTCCGTACTGGATCCAGGTGTCTGCTCTAGCGCTCGCAGGGGTCTGGGGATTTCTAAAGCTTCCTCTTCATCATCAGCATCATCGTCTGGAACATCTGTTTCTAAATCGGAAATCAAGGCTCCAGACATGTAACCTAATGGTGGAACTGGGGGCTGCGGAGGTTGATTATTGCTTTGAACATGCCTGGGATTCAAACAGAAGAAAAAAAGAAGAAGAATGGATTAGCATTCCACAAAATTGTAATTAGAATTAAACAGCATGCGATGGTAACTCATTTCATCTTCTCACTTTCCTTTAACTAATTTTGGAGCTTACTGTGCTGTTTTTATATTTCAGTAGAGACAATGGGCTATGCGTATATGACTTGCCAAAACTATAACAACAATATAGATCAGCACATTCTTCTATGGGTATTTATGGGATGATACACAGAGAAAAAGCACAGTCCCAGCATTTTTTGTTCAAATAAATCACACAAAGGAGAACAGGAATAATTGTCACAAATATCTATTTAAATCTTTTTTTTTTTTTTTGGTCCAAAAAGAACATAATTATGTTCCCAGTTTCCTGCAGAAGTTCTACTAAGGCTGTGTAACCCATGTCATCTGCTGACCCTGATGAAGAAAAGACATCACATGAAAACCTAATGCAAACACCCTCTCCTCCAACCAGCCCATTCTCTGCTCTACCAGGCTTTCTTCCTGCATGATCTTCCAGGAATCAGGCTGGCAGTTGTTTCCACTTTAGTGTAGGGGAGGAGTGGCTACTTCATGTCCTGGCCACTTATTTTTGCATCTGTTCTACCCTGCTGCTGCAGTGAAGTCTGTTACGTCTCTTCAGTCCCGAGGACTCTGCATCCCTATGGACGGTAGCTGGCCAGGCTCCTCTGTCCATGGGATTCTCCAGGCAAGAACACTAGTGTGGGTTGTCATGCCCTCCCCCAGGGGATCCTCCCAGCCCAGGGACTGAACCCGCATCTTTTATGTCTCCTGCACTGGCAGGCAGATTCTTCACCACTAGTGCCACCTGGGAAGCCCCATCAAAGTCTTAAACACCTCAAAGGCAGAAGGCACCTCAAAGGCACGTTCAGTTCAGTTCCGTTCAGTTCAGTTGCTCAGTGGTGTCCGACTCTTTGCGACCCTATGAATCGCAGCACACTAGGCCTCCCTGCCCATCACCACTTCCAGGAGTTCACCCAAACTCATGTGCATCGAGTCAGTGATGCACTCCAAGGCACCTTAGCACTGTGCATTTAGAACATCAGGTGTGCCAAACAAACCAGCTGCAATGAATAGGTAACTCTAATCCTAACCTTGTGGAGTAGACAGAATTTGTATTACCGTCTCTCCTTCAGAATTTAGAAAAGTGAAATTCAAATTTAAGCGACTTAAGTTTCAGCTGACATGACTAGCAAAATGCACAGCTGGACCCTAGAGTCCAGTTGGCTTGTTTTGTGACTACTTAGGAGTTTTTTTCTAAACCATAAAATGCTGAAGGAAAGCAAGCCTGTTATTCCTTACTGTCATTAAAGAGGGAATATGGCATATGTTTAGACAACTTTTTGGGGTTTGATACAAATTGCTTAAAAGACCACCAGTGGCAAGTCCTTGCTGTTCCAGCAGTTTGGACTCAGCATTTTCACTGCTGAGGGCCTGAGTTCAATCCCTGGTCAGGGAGCTAAGATCCCACAAGCCATGGGGCGTAGCAAAAAAAAAAGCATTCAAGACCACTGCAATTAAGGATATGTAATTTGTATAAGTGCTTTGTGCACTTCATGGGTCAATTTGAACAGAATCCTTGGAGGGGAAGCCCAGAATTATTATTTGAAAGTATTCCTCCTGTGATGTCCCTGTGCAGCCCAGATGGAGGCACTGCCATTTCAGTAGGGTAAGCTGCTCTGTGAGCACATGAAACCTTCTGTCCATGGGATCCTCGGACCTCCTATATGGGGAGTCACTGTGACATTTGGTGCCATGGTTAGACTGAATGGAAGCACACTCAGAGAGAGAAGCAGAGTCAGCTGTGTGGGTACCTGGGACAGGTGGAGATGAACTGTGCACTCCTTCAGCAAGTGGCTATGGAGCACTCACTAAGAGTGGAAAGACATCTGAGACAACTGAGCAGTGAACAACTCAGGTGAAAACCCACGCACTCTGAACAGTTACAGCTATGGAGCGGCTAGATACTAAGTACTGTACAAGTACAAACTCAACTGCTGCTGCTACTGCTAAGTCGCTTCAGTCAAGTCCGACTCTATGCGACCCCATAGATGGCAGCCCAGCAGGCTCCCCCATCCCCGGGATTCTCCAGGCAAGCACACTGGAGTGGGTTGCCATTTCCTTCTCCAATGCATGAAAGTGAAAAGTGAAAGTGAAGTCGCTCAGTCGTGTCTGACTCTCAGCAACCCCATGGACTGCAGCCCACCAGACTCCTCCGTCCATGGGATTCTCCAGGCAAGAGTACTGGGTGGGATGCCATTGCCTTCTCTGATAAACTCACTACTTCTTCCAAAAACTAAGATGTGAAATAAAAAATTTGACCTTGCCCAAAGAAAACTGAAACATCTCCCCTGAACTCCGTAATCTCTAAGTTCTAGAATGTCCTGTCTGTAAAATGGCTTTGTTTACCTGGAGGCTGGAGCCTCTTCCAGAAAGTCTAACAATATGACCTATGATGGGGACCTAGAGTCCTACAGTATCAGCTCCACCTTCAGGAAGGGTCAGAAATTGGGTCAGCCATGCAGACAGTCAACCACATCTGGGAGACAGACCTCCAATAAAGACTCTGAAACTCAAGGCTCATGTGAACTTCCCTGTTTGACAATACTCCACCCAGATAATCTCTCGGGGTTGCTGGGACATTATGCTTTCTACGAGTGAACTGGGAAAGGACCAAAAGGACCAACTGGACTTTGGAATTTCCTAGCTTTTTCCAATGCATTTCTTCTCTTGGCTGATTTTAATTTATATCTTTTCATTATAATAAACTATAACATTGAAAATTATAGTGTTCAGTGAGTTCTGTGGCTCCTGCTAGTGAATTCTTAAACCTGGGGGTAATCTTGGGGACTCTCCAAACTTGTACATAATGTGAGAAGTCAGGGTGGTCTTGGAGGGACCGCTCTCTCAGTTTGTGGATGAGTCAGTTACTATGAATTATCATTGTCATTTACAGATGGAGGCCTGAAGCACAGAAGTGCTAAGTAAGTTACCTGTTGTCACAAAGCTAGTAACGAGTGGCCATGATCCAACCTTGGCTGACACTAGTCAGATGCCAGAGCAAGCAATCAGAATGTGGGGTGGGGGCTATACATCCAGGTTTTCCAGATGATTCCAAAATGCAGGCAGAGTTGACAATCCCTGAGCTAGAATCTGTGCTTTAAATGATTAAGTTTCAGGGTTTCATTTAATTAACCTGAAGGAAATTCTCTGGCTCTTTAAGCAGCTGGCTTCAGCTTTAATAGTGTTTTATAAAGCAGGCTGATGAAAAATAATACTTTCTAAGAGTAAATTATCTTTGCCCTTTGAAAAAACATCTGATGATTGAGAAAACGTTCAAGAACCTCTGGTTCTAAGAACCTATGTTTGTAATAAGCTTTAAGTGATATTGTGGGTTTTAGTATCTCTTTGTATATTTAGTTATATATTTAGAAATAAATAGTTTACCCTAAGAATAAGATTTATCTCATTATCAGCTTACCTCTGTAACTAAACCTATCGAAAAAGAAGCTAATAGTATTTTGTGAAAATTTAACTTCAAACACAGGACATAAATCAGCGAGTGTGTACATAATCAGAGGTATGTCACTGAGATAATCAGATGTCACTGAGATTTCATTTTCAAGAGTCAAACTCATATTTTACTATTTGGGAAAAGGGAGAGTAAATAAGAAAAAAAATAATTGTACAGAATTGTGAGAGTCGATCCACTATTCTTGTATTTTCATAGGATACATAAGTAGACACTCATCTATATCCTATGAAAGTTTACGAATCTATTAGAAAAACAAGGAATTGTATCCGTAAGGTATTACTCTAAGGGCTTCCTAGGTGGAGCAGGTGATAAAGAATCTGCCTGCTAAGGCAGGAGACAGAGGAGACACGGGTTCCATCTCTAGGTTGGGAAGATCTTCTGCAGTAGGAAAAGGCAACTCACTCCAGGATTCTTGTCTGGAAAATTCCATGGACAGAAGAGCCAGTGGGCTACAGTCCATGGGGTCTCAAAGAATCGGACATGACTGAGTAACTGAACAGATACACTCACACAGTGTATTCTAACGGCTTTCTAGGGATGCATTTACTACTACTACTACTACTACTAAGTCACTTCAGTCGTGTCCGACTCTGTGCGACCCCATGGACGGCAGCCCACCAGGCTCCCCCATCCCTGGGATTCTCCAGGCAAGAACACTGGAATGGGTTGCCATTTCCTTCTTCAATGCATGAAAGTGAAAAGTGAAAGTGAAGTCGCTCAGTCATGCCCGACCCTCAGCGACCCCATGGACTGCAGCCTTCCAGGCGCCTCCGTCCATGGGATTTTCCAGGCAAGAGTACTGGAGTGGGGTGCCATTGCCTTCTCTAGGGATGCATTTACTGTACTAATATTGTTGCTTTTTTCTGTCTCATTTAATTCAACCCAGAAAAGGTCTTTTAATAACTGACACTGACCATATGTGATTTGCAGAAGCTTACATTTACATATTCACAACCACATACAGGACTAATCATACGCACTTTGAAGACTCTAAAAAGAGTCCTTCATTATGCTGCTGGCAGTGAGTTCAAGAAGAAGCTAANCCTGTCTCTTATACACATCTAGATGTGTATAAGAGACAGCCCATGGACGGCAGCCCACCAGGCTCCCCCATCCCTGGGATTCTCCAGGCAAGAACACTGGAATGGGTTGCCATTTCCTTCTTCAATGCATGAAAGTGAAAAGTGAAAGTGAAGTCGCTCAGTCATGCCCGACCCTCAGCGACCCCATGGACTGCAGCCTTCCAGGCGCCTCCGTCCATGGGATTTTCCAGGCAAGAGTACTGGAGTGGGGTGCCATTGCCTTCTCTAGGGATGCATTTACTGTACTAATATTGTTGCTTTTTTCTGTCTCATTTAATTCAACCCAGAAAAGGTCTTTTAATAACTGACACTGACCATATGTGATTTGCAGAAGCTTACATTTACATATTCACAACCACATACAGGACTAATCATACGCACTTTGAAGACTCTAAAAAGAGTCCTTCATTATGCTGCTGGCAGTGAGTTCAAGAAGAAGCTAATTGAAGCTAACTGAAGCTAACTGTACATTAGAAAAGATTCTGGCGTAGCCAAAAGCACTTGAGCCTGAAATTCAGCAGATCTTGAATTCTTGCTCCAGTTCACTCTAATCAGTTGTGTGACTTTGGTCAAATTATTTAACTTTTATTCAGTCAATTTCCTTATTGAGATGATTACGGAGTTGTACCAAAGCATTTCTAACTCCAGCTGCAGAGTTCACTGAGACTCTCTAGTGGATTTAACGTTCAGGAACGTTTCTTCCCTGTCTGCGTGTTGAAAGCATGTGTCCCCTGAACTAATAAGGACAATCACCATGTTTGCTTTGCCATATCAAACTGATAGGCCCTTGTCAACTCATCCAGATGAGCCTGCAGCATGGGCTGTATCTCTTCCCGGGGGGAGGGCGTCAGCGTTGCCGTGGACTGCTGGCCAAAGGAAATGGCAGGAGAAGAAGCCACGCCTCGGACAGGAGGTGTTGGGACACGATCATCATCTTCTTCCAGTTCATCCTCCATACCCTGGTGTAAGTAAGTTTGCACTGGTAATGGTGGGCACCAGCTATCACTGTCGTAGCTGAAATTAAATGAAAAAAAGAGAGCGCATTACACATAGGCATACACACACAGGCACACCAGCACTGAATGGCAACCACAGAAACATCTAAGATGTTCTCGCAGTTTACTTCTGCCTGATTTCTAGTTGTTGGCACTATGATCTATAGGAAATCATTAGATATTATCTTAGTTTCTAATCATAAGTACATCTGTTATCTCAAAATCTCAGCCTATTCTTAAAAGGTCTTATTAGCTAATTGTTACCCCACAGTTACAAAAGGCAACAATTTCCCAACAAAGGTATTCACATGAAAAAAAACCAAAACCAAAAAAACACTAAATTGCTAATTACGGGCAATTGATGGACTTGGTGCTTGGAGATTTAACTACTTTCTTCTCTTGTTCATTCTTGTGCACCAAAAGAATATGCCAACGTTTATCTAAGAAGCTGGACAATTTTATTTACTGTTAGTCTAGGTCTATGCCAACCTTCCGTTCATGTGACATGTCAATCATTAAGACTTTGTACTACAAAATACACTCAATAACTTTTCAACTATCCTAATTTTCTTAATTTTTTCATTAGAAACTGATGTCATGTATCTCAACATCTAAAATCTATAAAACAGAAGTTGAAAACCTAATCCTATAAAATATATATTAAAAAGAAAAATAACAATTTTTAAATACATCGTGTATTAGGGATTCTGGCTGGGGAATATGGAAAATCAACCCCAAATGCTTTAATTGTGACACAAAATCAGTAGCACTTCTGTTTACACCTTACCCATAGTGCTATTATTTTCATAAATCAGATAGATCTCAATGTAATTTAAAAAGAACACTTAAGGGTAAAATAAGAAATTTTATTTTATACTTACATCTAATAAAAATAATATTAGATATAACTGTTCTATAAAGTCAACCTCTAAAAAATCTCCCAAGTCTATATTCTACACTTCACCTCTACGCCCATTATCATAAATCAGTCTCCTTCTGATGTGAACCAGTCTATTAGATTTCCTAGCTCCTAGGGTGTCATCTTCATCCCTTCCATTCTACCTTCCATATAGGCAATTGGAGTATATTTCTAAAATCTTCATTCACATCACACCTATGCTTAAATTATTCAGTGAGACTACTAACGTAAGAAAAGTTCAAGCTCATTAGTGGGGATTAAAAGACACTTCCCCATCTCATGAGTCTATTATTTTAGTTTAATTTCCCATTATTTTCCAACATCAGCCTACTCGATCATTTTTTCAAATCTGTGGGTCTGTATATAACTATTCTCAAATCACCTGACTGTGAGCTCCTGCCTCTCCTTCAAGGTTCAATTCAAATGTCTTTAGTTCTTTGAGCCTTCTCTGTCCCCATCATAAGGAACTGATTACAACTTGATAATACTTATGCTGTGCAGCCTCCATATTATACTGAAATTATTTGTTTCATGTCTCTTTCCCCCCACTATTCTGTGAGATCCTAACTCAAGAACTTCGTAATTCTCAACTTTGCATTTCCAGCACCTACTACTGTATCCAGCATATAGAAGATTATCTACATTCGAGATATCAAAAATAGAATGAATATTACAAATGTACATATCTAGTCTTGATGTCCCTTACAAACCAGTAATTAGTAAATGTCCAGATGATTTCTGAATAGCTTTACTTGAGTGTCTTTCTACTTATCCTATTTGAAAATGTGTTTATCAAGAAACTATAAATGGATGTTTTATATATAATTGCTGAAAACCTGGAAGCAACAAAGATATCTTTCAGGAGGTGAATGAATATATAACTCATGGCATATCCAGATAGCGGAATATTATTCAGCACTAAAAAGAAATGTACTGTTAAGCCATGCACAGTAAGACATGGAAGAAAATTAAATTCATATTATCAAGTGAAAGAAGTAAACCTGAAAAGACTACATACTTTATGATTCCAACTATATGATATTTTAGAAAAAGCAAAACTATGAAGACAATGAAAAGATCAACGGTTGCCAGAGGTCAAGGGGAGGAAGGGATGAACAGACTAGGCACAGAGGATTTTTACAACAGTGAATCTATGCTGCACGATACTGCAATGATGGCATGGATACATGCTGTTATATCTTCATCCAACTGTTGTTCGTACATCTGCACACAGAATGTACAACACCAAGAGTGAACAGTAACATAAACCATGACTGCTGGGTGATAATTATGTGGCAATATAGTTTTATCAGTTTACCAAATGTACTCCTTTGGTAGGAGATGTTGATACTGGCAAAGGCTGTTAATGTATGGGGACACAGGGAATTGGAAAATTATGTATTTTTTTTGCTCAGTTTTGCTGCTAAGCTAAAACAGATCTAAACAATAAAGTCTATGTAAAACTCCTGAATTTATCATCCTTTTGTTTGACAATCATCTGTCAGGTAACTGGATCTTTTTATAGAGCATACAATCCAGTGGGACAGGCTGATAAGAAGCAAATAACCAAAGATACCAAGTATTAAAGGAATAGAGCAGGGAGGTTGAAACCAGTATGGGGGTTGGGCAGGGCTATGCTGACCATCAGAAATGGAGATGGTCTAAAAAACAGCTGAGTGGGCCCAGAGGAAGGGGAAATATAAAGTATTCAAAGAACTCAGTTTTCTAACTGGTAAGGATTGGCAAGTAAAGAAGGTTGGTTATAGATGAGGCGGGTTGTGCTAGATCACAAAGTGCTTCACCAGCCCTGAGTTTGGAATTTTGCCTATGGGTGATGGACAGTCACTGAGAGGTTTTATAAAGAGTGTGATGACATTTTAACTCTTCAGCTTTCATCTCTTGTTGAGAGTACCTAAATAATCTTCTACTTCAATGAGCTGCAAACTGAAGACATTGTTTCAGAAGCCCTATATAGTCTGATAGGAATATCTCTTCTGAAATGTCTTTTACATTTTAGTAAGAGGCACACTTTAATGTGTTACAAATAATATTTTTTTATATTAGAAAATATAATTGGTTATATTCATACACTCATTTCTTTGATTATATAAGTAGCAATATGACCTGAAAAAATAAATTGCTCTAAAATGATGGCATTAAAAAAATGTTTTATATACTGGAGATCACAGATTTCATTCAAAGAAGAGAATCTGTGGTGTAATAAGTTTCACAACCTTCTATCCCAGTACCCTGCTTATTTAACTTATATGCAGAGTACATCATGTGAAATGCCAGGTTGGAGGAAGCACAAGCTGGAAACAAAATTGCCAGGAGAAACATCAATAACCTCAGATATGCAGATGACACCACACTTATGGCAGAAAGTGAAGAACTAAAGAGCCTCTTGATGAAAGTGAAAGATGAGAGTGAAAAGCTGCCTTAAAACTCAACATTCAGAAAACTAAGATCATGACATCCGGTCCCATCACTTCACAGCAAATAGATGGGAAAACAATGGAAACAGTGAGAGACTTTATTTTGGGGGGCTCCCAAACCACTGCAGATGGTGACTGCAGCCATGAATTTAAAAGATGCCTGTTCCCTGGAAGAAAAGCTATGACCAACCTAGACAGCATATTAAAAAGCAGAGACATTACTTTGCCAACAAAGGTCCATCTAGTCAAAGCTATGGCTTTTCCAGTGGTCATGTATGGATGTGAGAACTGGAGTATAAAGAAAGCTGAGCGCTGAAGAATTGATGCTTTCTAACTGTGGTGTTGGAGAAGACTTGAGAGTCCCTTGCACTGCAAGGAGATCCAATCAGTCTATCCTAAAGGAAATCAGTCCTGAATATTCATTGGAAAGACTGATGCTGAAGCTGAAACTCCAATACTTTGGCCACCTGATGCAAAGAACTGACTCATTGGAAAATACCGATGCTGGGAGGGATTGGGGGCAGGAGGAGAAGGGGACGACAGAGGATGAGATGGTTGGATGGCATCACCAGTGCGATGGACACGACTGAGTGACTGAACTGAACTGAAATGTTATATTAATTCAAACAGAAACATGTATAAGAAACCTAATTTTTTAAAAACTGCCCATTTTCAGTAGGGAATGTTCATCCTGTTATATTTCATTAATAGTTTCTCTTAAATTTATTCCATAAATCTTGTTATAAAATAGTACAATTTCATTCTATAAACTAGTACATGGACTTTCCTTGCTTACATAGGCTATTGCCTATGTAAGTCATACCTGTGTGGAAAGAACATTTATATATTCCATCTTTCAAATGGAAGTAGTCAAGCATCTCCTAAAATTTTCCTTCTTCATAAGTAGTAAGGCATCCTTCCAATAATTTAAAGGAAACACACACTGCGTATGTGTTGTGTTGAACATATATGCAGTGAACATACATATAGAATATATGAGAAGGAATGTGTGTGCATATATATATATATAAAATGTGTTCGGATAGCACAGAAAAAATCGCACTTAGTTTTACTCCACTCAGTTATTATTATTCAAATACCATCAAGCAAAGGAGAGCCTAACCATATAAATGTGATTTTTATCAATATACAATTATATTATATAATACACTAAATGACTAAAAAATATTTTAATTGCTATTCTATTTAACTAGAATGAGGATTTATCATCAATTAAGTCTTTTCTACAAAGATATTCTATTAATAATAGACCAGGAGTGAGCAAATTCTGTCCCCCTGTGAAACATAAGCAAAACTAAGAAAAAAGCATGGATTCATTCCGGTTGTTTGTGCAAGAAGTGGAAAATAGAGAGGTAAGGGGAATACAAGAAAAGTCTAGGTGAAAAGCATGAGAGAACAGGTAAAAGAAATCTGGGACATGGTGCAAATCATACAACAGGGAGAACTGGGTATCACCTCTGAGGTATTCATGTCTTAACTCATTCCAGAACAACAGATACTTAGGTTTCCTGAGGTTTCTGAAGAAGAGTAAGAAAGTAACAGATGACTCTATAAATGTTTATGAAAACCAAACATTTTTAGCTCTGTTTTTAGAGTTTCTTTCACATTCATAGATGTGTATCTTACTTGAGTGATGGAAATTCAACTTTTTCTTGCAATAACATAAAAAGACTGTGCAAATGATTCTAACGCCAATCCAAAGGTCTTTTGGCCAACCTTTCCTAGATAAGCTTTCGTTCTTTGACTTACTGTCAGTGAAATATGAGGCATTATATTATCTATCTTGCCTGGTGAATAATGAGCAGGATGACAACAAATCAATGTTGCATGTGAACTAACTTGTGAAAAGGCCAGATACAAACACCAAATTACTAATAAAAATACAATAAAGTTCACCACCTAGAAAAGCCTGCCAATTTCTGATTGCTTGTAGCAAAACAAAGCATCAATTTTCTACTGAATTATTATAGAATTCTTCCTACTATCCCATGATTACATTAAAATACATTACACTTATAGCTAAGAATAATTACATTTTGCCTAGCTGAGAGAGGCATATTGATGAGAGAGAACATTTACCACTCTTGATATAGTATTAAATTAACCAATTGTTTGTTTTCTATTTGGGCAATGCTTTGATAACTTCTGATATTTAATACTGTGGAGGGAACATGGCTCTAGAAAGGCTTAGAAAGAAAATTGATGCTATCTGGATTTCCCTGGTGGTGCAGTGGATAAGAAACCAACTGCCAATGCAGGGGACAGAGGTTAGATCCCTGGCCAGGAAGATCCCACCCACATGCCACAGAGCAGCTAAGCCCATGTGCCGCAACTACTGAGCCTGAGCTCTGGAGTTTAGGAGTGGCAACAACTGAAGCCCACGCACTTGCAGACTACATTCCCCAACAAGAGAAGCCACCTCTCTGAGAAGCGTGTGCACTGCAACGAAGAGTATCCCTCACTTGCCGCAAATAGAGAAAGTCTGCGCAGAGCAACCAAGACCTAGCACAGCAAAAAAGAGAGAAAAAGAAGAAGAAAGAAAGAAAATTGATGATATCTAAGCTCTTAGAAACAAAATTAAACCCTGTAATAAAGCAAGAGACAATCTTCTCAAGATTGTGATTATCCTGGGCTATAGGTATATTTCCAAAATGTATCCCTCTCCATCCTGCTGCCATTGCCTTATTTTATTTCCTTTTCATTTTCCTGGTATTTTCTATTCTNCAAAAAAGAGAGAAAAAGAAGAAGAAAGAAAATTGATGATATCTAAGCTCTTAGAAACAAAATTAAACCCTGTAATAAAGCAAGAGACAATCTTCTCAAGATTGTGATTATCCTGGGCTATAGGTATATTTCCAAAATGTATCCCTCTCCATCCTGCTGCCATTGCCTTATTTTATTTCCTTTTCATTTTCCTGGTATTTTCTATTCTGCTGCAATATCCCCTACATTCTCTACCTGCCTTGGCCTCATGTCCTCCAATCCACCTTCTATATCCAAAGATCAGAATTCCTGTAAGACATGCAAGACTTCACAACTGGCCTCATGTCACTTTCTCAGCTTATCTTCTATCCTGTGCATTTGTTTCACACTCAACAAACCTCATACTATAGCTACCAACTGCAGACAGATATAGACAAGCAATTAGAATGTACTGCGATGAGGATTACAATAGAGACGTTTACTTAATAATGCAAAATAAAGGAAAGGGAGGTGACTTTAACTAGAATAGGGTTGGATGGCAAAGGAGGAGTTGGAGAAATACTAAAGGAAAACTAATGGGACTATTTCTCTTCTTCCCCTCATCTTTTATTTCTACTTTTTGCCTCTGGCTAGGGAATTTTCACTCCACCTGCACAGCAAATGCTGACATTAGTAACATTTTGTTGTAGCCACTGGTTAGCAATCAATCTGATATGGAGACTACTTTACGTTAGGGACTTTGTTGTTGTTGTTTAGGCACTAAGTTGTGTCCTAAGTCGCAACTCTTTTGCGATCCCGTGGATTGTACTCTGTCAAATTCTTCTGTCTATGGGATTCTCTGCAAGAATATTGGAATGGGTTGCCATTTCCTTCTGCAGGGGAGTCTTCCCAAACCCAGAACTGAACCCGTGTCTCCTTCTTGGCAGGCAGATTCTTTACCACTGAGCCACCAGGGAAGATCTCGTGTTAGGGACTACTA
>SJYX01005882.1:278242-304873 GCA_006410675.1 Oreotragus oreotragus | reverse complement strand
CATCCACAGGAGTTTAGAAGAAACTGATTCCAAACTTCAAGGACAACTTTGAAGAATTTCATGACTTCATTGGAAGAAGTCACTGCAGGTATGTGAAAATATTGAGAGAACTAGAATCAGAAGTAGCCTAAAGATATGACTGAATTACTATAATCTCGTGATAAAACTTTAATTAATGAGGGGTGGCCTATTATGAATGAGCAAAGAAAGTGGTTTCTTGAGATGGGATCTACTCCTGGTAAAGACACTGTGAAGATTGTTGAAATGACCACAAAGAATCAAGAATATCACATAAACTGAGTTAATAAAGCAGAGGTAGGGTTTGGGAGGCTTGTCTCCAAATTTGGAAGAAGTTCTAGTGTAGGTAAAATGCTATCAAATAGCATTGCAAGCTATAGAGAAATTAATTGTGAAAGGAATAATCAATCAATGTGGAAATTTTCACTGTTCTCTAATTTTGAAAAGTCCCCACCAACCACCCTGCTTTTGCCATCCATCACCCCGATCCATCAGCAGCCATCAACGTTGAGCTAAAACCTTCTATCAGCAAAAATATTGATGATGGTTAGTATTTTTTAGCAATAAAGTACTTCTAGTTAAGGTGTGCACATTGGCTGTGTTTCTTAATTATTTATACATAATGCTATTGCACACTTAATAGACTATGGCATACTGTAGACACAACTTTTTAGATAAACTGGAAAACCAAAAAATTTGTGACACTTTTTTTTTTGTTTGTTTTATTCTGGTGGTCCAGAACAAAATCCACAAAATCTCTGCAGTATGCCTATATGTTATTATTAACTAAAGCTCATAGTTTACATTGGGTTTCACTCTTAGTGTTGTGCGTTCTGTGGGTTTGACAAATGTATAATGGCATGTATCCACCATTAGAGCCTTCTAGAATTTCACTGCCCAGAGTACCTTCTGTGCTCTGATGACCCTCTGATGACCCTCTGTGCTCCACCTAGTCAAACCTCCTTCTCCCTTTATCCTCTGACAACCATTGAACTTTTCCCTGTCTCCAATGATTTGCCTTTGCTGGAATGTCATGGAGTTGGCATTATACAGTTTGGAACCTTCAGATTGGCTTCTTTTCCTTTATATCTTTTTATGACTTGATAGCATATTTCTTTCTAGAACTAAGTAATATTCTGCTGTATGTTTATAGCAGTTTGTGTATATATTCACCTATTGAAGGTGAAGGTGAAGTCGCTCAGTCATGTCCGACTCTTTGCGACCCCGTGGACTGTAACCTACTAGGCTTCTCCGTCCATGGGATTCTCCAGGCAAGAATACTGGAGTGGATTGACATTTCCTTCTCCAGGGGATCTTCCGAACCCAGGGATCGAACCCGGGTCTCCCGCATTGGAGGCAGACGCTTTAACTGCTGAGCCACCAGGGAAGCCCTTAATTGTACTAGTTTTGGTAGTTGTGAATGAAGCTGCTATAAACATCCTTAGGCAGGTTTTTGTGTGAGTAACTTGCCTGAGGTCACACAGTGGTGGGCCAGACCCAGCCACCTGGTTCCAGAGCCCATGTCCTACAGTCTCCCTGCAATGTTTTCTTAGGAGCATAACAAAAGTGAAACTCAGTGATTTTTTCGTAAGGTCTCCAGATGATTCCAGGTCTCCAACTGGTTCCTTGATTTCAGACTTTATCCTCTCAAAATTATCCCACACATAGCTACCACTGCAGTTTAACAAAAGTGAAACCTACTCTAGTTATTTTCTGCCTCAAAACTTCTTCATCCTCCTGTAAAAGAAGAGCTAGGTCCCTTAGCACAACATCCAAGAGACTTTATGTGAGCCGGTCTCTGCTTCATAACTTCTGTACGCCTTCCCACACTGGCACTGCAGCAACAGGTAACAGTCTATGGTTTCTTACACCCACTCTGCTGCTGCTGCTGCTGCTAAGTCACTTCAGTCGTGTCCGACTCTGTGTGACCCCATAGATGGTAGCCCACCAGGCTCCCCCATCCCTGGGATTCTCCAGGCAAGAATACTGGAGTGGGTTGCCATTTCCTGCTCCAGTGCATGAAAGAGAAAAGTGAAAGTGAAGTCGCTCAGTCTGTCCGACTGTTAGCGACCCCATGGACTGCAGCCCACCAGGCTACTCCGTCCATTGGATTTTCCAGGCAAGAGTACTGGGGTGGGGTGCCATTGCCTTCCCCATACACCCACTCTATAATCTCTAATTAGTTTCTGAAACACATGACTATATGGGCAGTTCTTACACCAGCCTCATTCATCAGGGAAACACCTATCAACCCATGGCCAAGAATCTTTTCCATACTAGACACTCCTCTTAACTCCACACACTTCACTGGGGATGTGCCCTCCTCTACACTTGTCAAATCTCCCTTAGAATTTTATTTATGGATTCTGTATTAGAGTCATAATACAGGGGTCAACCTTTGCCTTTAGACTACAGGTTTTTTGAAGGCAGAATAGACCTCATTCCCTTCTTTTCAAATACAAACATCATATAATTTAAAAATTTGACCAACACTGAGGAATGAAAGAGTGATCTAGTGGTTAACCCTGGCCTCTAAATAATTCTCCATTACCATTTATCAGTTCAGGTATTTTTGAATGGAGTCATCCCTACTAAAAAACAACTCAGGAGTGGAAAGAAGGAGGCACAGGAGCTCTGCTCAGTACCTGAACCTAGTCTGAGGCCTGCAGCTCGTGGGAGCTCACCAAGCCTCTTGACCAGTTTGTGGTAAATGGGAGAGAGCCTGAAAGGAGCGGCATGGAGTATAACAAAGCTGAGTATTCTGTCTCGAAACAGGACCAGAGACTAGGAAACACATAGATCAAAAGATGCTGAGTCAGTGTTAGTGAAATTTCCCATTTGCATCATGGCTTCTTTAGAAAAGTTTTAACTGAAAACATTCATGTTTTATTTCACATCGTGCCCTTGCACATAACTGCCAAGCCATAAACCTTAACACAACAAGCTTCCTGTTTTTATTCAAAGCAGTCTAGTAAAGAACACAGTTGCCATGCTTTATAAGACAGAGTTATTTTTCTCCCTCCAATTCTTTTCAGCATGCAGTGTGATTTAATGCTACTCTCTCCCTTTTTGAAAACCTAACAATGCTCATTTATTTCTTGGTTATAACAAGTCACTTGCTTTAATGTGTCAGTTTTCTCAGAAGGCTGCCTATAATAGAACTGTCTTGATAACTTCAAAATAAAGCCTAAGAAATCAATTTTAAAAGGTAAAACCCTGCTATTGCAAATTCTTTGTAGGTGTGTGTGCCAAATCAGGCTATTGACATTAAACTAGCTGACTTTAATTTTAATTCATTCACTCAGCAAGCAAGTATTGAGTCCTACATTTATAATATTACCTTAAAATAGATTGAAAGGCTTGTCAAAGAACTTGCTAAATAATCTCCTAAGCTTGTTGACATGAATAATTCCTGATTTATGTTGAATGAATAGAGTTCTTGGTATTGAAGTGTTTACTCATCTTCCTTTTTATCAACCAGGGAAAAAATTTAACCCTCTAGAGAGGAAAAAAAAATCACAAAATATAGTATAATGCAGCTAGAAAGGGAAATAAACATCAGACTAGCTCAGTTCAGTTCAGTTCAGTTCAGTCGTTCAGTTGTGTCTGACTCTTTGCAACCCCATGAATCGCAGTGCACCAGGCCTGCCTGTCCATCACCAACTCCCAGAGTTCACTCAGACTCACGGCCATCGAATCAGTGATGCCATCCAGCCATCTCATCCTCGGTCATCCCCTTCTCCTCCTGCCCCCAATCCCTCCAAGCATCAGAGTCTGTTCCAATGAGTCAACTATTCGCATGAGGTGGCCAAAGTACTGGAGTTTCAGCTTTAGCATCATTCCTTCCAAAGAAATCCCAGGGCTGATCTCCTTCAGAATGGACTGGTTGGATCTCCTTGCAGTCCAAGGGACTCTCAAGAGTCTNCCAAAGTACTGGAGTTTCAGCTTTAGCATCATTCCTTCCAAAGAAATCCCAGGGCTGATCTCCTTCAGAATGGACTGGTTGGATCTCCTTGCAGTCCAAGGGACTCTCAAGAGTCTTTTCCAACACCTCAGTTCAAAAGCATCAATTCTTCGGCGCTCAGCCTTCTTCACAGTCCAACTCTCACATTCATCCGTGACCACTGGAAAAACCATAGCCTTGACTAGACGGACCTTAGTCAGCTAGGTAATGTCTCTGCTTTTGAATATGCTATCTAGGTTGGTCATAAGCTTTCCTCAAGATATTAAAATCTGAAACCCAAGTTTTCCCTGAACTCATGCCAAAACTCTCATAGCAAGAGAAGGCTGGGCTGTTTAGTAAGCATTTTCATTATTTTGTTACAGTGAAGTCTCAAATGTAAAATGTATCATAGTTAAACATCAGTGTAAGTCTCAGTCGTATCCAAATCTTTGCAACCGCACAGACTGCAGCCCACCAGGCTCCTCTGTCCATGGAATTCTCCAGGGTAGAATACTGGAGTGGGTCACCATTCCCTTCCCCAGGGGATCTCCCCAACCCAGGGATCAAACTCAGGTCTCCTGTATTACAGGCAAATTCTTTATCATCTGAGCTACCAGGGAAGTCCCAACATCAGTTGAAGAAGGTGTTTAAGAGCCTTATTTTTAAATAAATTGATTCTAAATTAATTACTCTTTTAGATTACCCATGTTTCTCATCTTCTGTGAAATAAGAAAGTTGTTACACCATTTTCCAAGAGAGCAAGTATGTCAAAGCCATGGATACAGAGATGCAGTTTTGTTCACAGTGAAACACACATATACAGTTTCAGGAAATGTATTCTCTGCTACTACTATTCTCTACTGCCGTCAATTCTGAATACTTTTCCTAAATGCAATTTACTCCAATTAATATCTTAATAATTTCAGCTGTAAAGTAGGGACAATACTAGTGCCTACCTCCTGGGTCAGTTGTGTGAAATGAATGAACATAGATATAGATATATATACACACACACACACACACATATATATATATATAAAGCACTTACAATGATGTAGCACACAGCTGGTTTTTTTAAGGGTTAGATAGTATTATTCATTCAAAAGCTGTGATATATTTAGAAGTTAGACATGTCATCTAATTTGTGTTCACAATTCAGATAGCATGAAACTATGGGCTATAAGAAACCCAACCAACCCTACCAGTAACAAATAGGAGTATAAGGAGTACAAAGAAAACCCACCTCCATAAAAGGATGATCATGTAAGAAGGTTAGAGTTGTCTAGGTTGAATTTTAAATGTGCTTGAGGAGCAGGCTTAGTTAGTTTTGAAAGTGGCAGAAATATATTTGCGTTGCTTTACAAATGAAGATGTGTACTATCAAGAGGGTACTAAAGACATAAATGGCCTAGATTCAGTTAGGCTAGTTGGAGGCCTACAGAAGAATTAGAAGCTGGGGAACAGACCAAGAGCTGATGGACTGCGGAACAAGGAAAGGAGAAGATAGTGGAAAGAATTAGCTGGGCAGAGATGTGCAGAGGTGGTATCATAGGAAGGAAATTTAAAAACATCAAAAATGAGGAAAAAAAGATAGGTGACAGAAAACTGAGAGGTGGCAGAAGGGCAAACCTGTGGGCAGGAGGCAGAGGGAGGACATGGAGACTGTGAGCAACTGCTCTGAACTCATGCAGGCTGAGAGCAGGCTGAGAGCAAGGCCTACGACCTTACAAGCTCAGGAAGGGGAGAGCAGGATGGATTGCTCAAAGCTTAATATCTGAGCCACCCCTGTATTCCCAATGGGCTCATTGCATGCTTTTCAACCTGAACTATATGAAACTTTAACACATTAAATTCTGTCAATAGTGCCTGTTTCATACCACAGCACTCACAAAGAATAACATGAGGCTGTGCATCAAAGTTTCCCCTAGTGGCTCAGACAGTGAAGAGTATGCCTGGGTTCGAACCCTGGGTCAGAAAGATCCCCGGGAGAAGGGAATGGCAACCCACTCCAGTATTCTTGCCTGGAGAACCTTATGGACAGAGTACCCTGGCAGGCCCCAATCCATGGGATTGCATCAAAATCCTTGTTGCATCTTATTTAACGGAAGCTGGCAGAAAGAGAGCCTAGCAGTGTGCCCAGGACAGAAAGGGGCTGCTGTCTGCTATCATACAAGTGGAAGTCAAGCTGGGATGGCACAGGTGAGAAGTAGAAGCAAGGTGTCCTCGTGATGGGGTGAGGGGTACTGGGACAGCAACGCCAAACTTAGCAACAGAGGGGTGTTGAGACAGGCATGGAGTACATGTTCACAGAATTTATCTCAAGGTGGTGGGGTTAATTTGAGAGTTTCCTTTGCAAAATGTATTTTCCAAATTTTTCAAACATAAATATTTGGTTTTGATGATTAAAAAGACAGTTTTCCAAAAGCAAAGCAAAAAAAAAGAAAACCAAAGTAAATGCTGCTGAGGTTGGTGCTCCCTGGGCAAACCTGTATTTCCTGCTCCATGTGCCTTCAAAGTACCCTCCACCATCTGACAACTTGCTTTAGGGGCTTGGCATCTCAGGTTGAGGACGACTGGCCCCACCTGGCAGTGATACCATCTTATTCCTACCATCAGCTCCATTATGGTGCAAAATTTTTCTGGGGTATAATTTTGAGGTCACAGACCTTGAGGTGTGTCTGAAAGCCCACATCATCAGTAGAAACTTTAAGCTGTTACCCCTCTGAATAGATACACTGAGTAAAATTGTTTTATAGGAAATATATGTGATCTTGAGCCAGAGAGTTTGGAAGCTGGCTCCATCATTTATTAGCCGTATATTAGTTATTCCCTTTGTGTTTTATTTCCCAAATTACTGAAAAAGGGTAAGAATCTTACCCTATGCATTATAAGGATTAGACAGGAAATTTTCAAGTATGTAGTGTATGACAGATATAAGGTGTTCAACAACAGAAAATAGCTGTTATTATTGTTAAACCGGGGAGGTGATATAACATGGCTGATTATACACTTAAAGAGCATATCATTTAAGCAGACAGGTAACCTAATGATTATACAGAGTGTGGAAAGTGCGCTGATAGAGCTATGTTCTAGGAATCTGAAGGTGGGCACACACATTAGATTGGGAGGGAACAGGTTTCCTAAGTGAAGTATGCTTGTGCTGAATCTTGATGAGAAGTAGAGTCTACCACAGGGCCAGGCTTAGGGTGGAACAGGGAGGCACCAGCCTCAAGCACAAAATTTTAAAGGGGAGAGGGCAAAATACTCAATAATCAATGGAAATAATATTTTAATGCAATACTTTAAAAGTTGAATTAGCAAACTGTAGCCTGCAGGTTGACTGCTTGTTTGTATGAAGTTTTATTGGAGCAGAGGCTGCCCTTTAGGTGAGGTAAGGCAGGGGCACAGAAATGCAGGATCAATTTCTGTCTTTATTTCAAGTTTGAATTTTTTTGTTTATTGTAGATTTTTAAATTATTTTTTAACACTATTTTTCTTGATCACTGCGCTTACTGGCACCTCCTTAGATTTTCTGCTTCAGNAGGCAGGGGCACAGAAATGCAGGATCAATTTCTGTCTTTATTTCAAGTTTGAATTTTTTTGTTTATTGTAGATTTTTAAATTATTTTTTAACACTATTTTTCTTGATCACTGCGCTTACTGGCACCTCCTTAGATTTTCTGCTTCAGAGAAGTGCCTTACCCTGTGATGAGAAGATAACAGAGATGGAAAAGTTAGGGGATACATTCCAGAAGGGAAAGAAGCCTTGTGAAGACCCTGGGGGCAGGCATGGAATGCTATCCTCACACCAAACGAGAAGACAGCTCCTCGGGGCTGAAACAAAGAAACCAAGAGGGAGAAGGGCAGGTTAAGGGTCAGAGAAGCTGGGCAAAGCAGATCTTGAGGAACTGTTAAGTACAAGATTAAAATAACTAAAATTCTAACGAAGCATCACCCATTTTCACTAGCAGATTGATGGGATTACAGTTTTGTTTGAGGGAAAACAACTGCTGGAGAGCTGAGACCAAAGGATTTAAGAGGCTGTTTTAGTTACAGGTAAAAGGATGGTGACGTGAACTCCAGAGCAGACAGTGTGGGAGAGCAGAAGGGCCTAGTCCACAGACATCTAGAAGGAGGGGACCTTGAATAAGCATTGACAATAACTATCCTGAGAGGTTCTCTCCCCTTTCTGCTAAAAAGATGGCAATGCCGTTCACCTAGATAGTTCATACAGGAGGAAGAGTAAGTCTGGGGGGAGATGATAATGGGGTTGGTGTGGACACGGGAAATTCAGGGCTCCGTAAGAGGCATAAATGGAAATAGCATCACAGGATGGTTACAATCACCAGGAGAGTTTCCAAAACTCCACTGGAATGATAGACACTATGTGACCAGGCACCAAACTCAGTCCTTTTTCTTGGAAAAGTCAGCTGGGCAATGTGAGGCTGTGGAGACCTGCCTCATGCAGGGGTCTATGAACCTCTAATACTCAGAGTTCCCCTCGGAGAAAAACACTCACTGGTGTGTCTTTATAAAGTTGCAAAGCCTGTCCCTCTAGTCATTACTGAAGGAACCAGGAGTTGGTGCCCAAGGGAAGTCAACTACAAGAGAGGTGCTTTGGTCCCAAATCCACTCTTATGGTCCCTTTGTATGGGAAGTTGATAAAATGCCCTTAGTGTAATCTACCAGAAGTAAGTATAGCCAAAAAAAAGCACCAGGGATTAATGGATGCCTGATTTGAGGAAACAATAAAATGATCAAAGCATGTGGGGAGCTGTTATACCTTGTTTAGCAATGAGCTATTGATACTTCTCCCTGATACTGGCTATCCGCATTGTCTGGCCAAGGAATCCCTGGGACTCATCCTAAGCCAACAGCGGCCAAGATGGGTTTTGGTGCATGGGGTCACAAACAGTTGGAGATGACTGAGCGATTGAACAATATTTTGGGGGTAATCCCTATAAGCCCCTGACATGTCATTAACATGTGTAGGTTTTTCCCATGTAACCTAAAAAAACTATAGGTGAAGTAAGGCCCCTTTCTCTTGGGAGTGCCAGAAGACCAAAGTCTGAGGGCAAGGTTGTGACAGAAGCCAGAAGGTCATAGCTAAGAAGGTTAGGACATAGGCAAATTCGAGGAGCAAAACTGAGTCACGAGCCAGCACAGGAGTCAGATTCTGCAGACGATGGGGAACCTAAGGAGGAGCTCCAGCAAAACTCATTCAACAGTGACCTGGCCAAGTCAGGTCTCTGCGCCTTGTTTTTCTAATGTGCAAAATGGAGTTAATCTTGGTACTTCTACATGGGGTTGTGATGAGGATCAAATGAATTAAATGTGTAGTGTCCTCATAGCCAGGAATAAAGTTAACATTATGTAAATGGCTGTCAAAAATACACTATTTGCTTTTATAAAAATTGACTTGTATTGGCCTTTTTCTCCCTTCTTAGACATTGTGTAGCTTCTGACACATATCACAACTAAAGTTAACCAATTGCCAAATGTACACCTAGGTCCTGGGTCAAGAAGATCCCCTGGAGGAGGGCACAGCAACCCACTCCAGTATCTTGCCTGGAGAATCCCTTGGACAGAGGAGCTTGGCGGGTTTCAGTCCATGACGTTACAAAGAGTCAGACACGACTGAAGCGACTTAGCACAGCACAGACACACACCAAGGCCAGCAAATTGCTTGATTCAGCTCAGGGTTAAACGTTCTCAATTTGGTTTATTTAGCAGCTGTATACAGGACTGCCAGGAATATTAATACATTCCCCAGTGAATCTGAGGAAATGAGCACTTGTGTCTACACTGGATATTTAGTTTTTAAGGTTATTTGTAGGGGGAAAAATATCATCCTGCTCTGATGTAGTTCCTAATAAGGCCACCAATCAACAGTAAAAGAATGTCTTTCAAAGTGAAGAAACAGCAGTTAACAAAGTCAATTGCTGTGAATGTCCTTTATTTCCAGAGTCTAATTTTCCTTTTTGATAATAAGCATCTCCTTTAATTTTTTTCTATAAGTTATGTTCTTTCTGATTCTGAAGTAATTCTTCTAATTGATATATATGCAATTCATTTTATACAATTTTCAATTGACTAGAAAGAAAAGAAAGGGCAATTTTCATTGAGAAGCTACTATGGTTTCTGTACTACTCACTGTTACACATTTTTGTCATTCACTTCTCATTGCACACTTATAAAGTTAGCAATATCATCCTCACTTAAAATGTGATTAAAGAATCTAGAATTGTTTACTTCTCTTATTATATTGAATCCAGAGATCATATTAAATTGTAAACACTTTTTTGTTCAAATTTTCATAAATGATGAATTCCACATTAACACTGAGAGAAGATAATACAGTGCTTTGTTTTGTATTTTATTTATTTATCTATTTTGCCTCTCTTCACAACTTGAGGAATTTTTAATTCCTTGACCAGGGAGTGACCAGGGGCCCTTGACAGTGAGAGCTCAGAGTGCTAACCACTAGACTGCCAGGGAATTCCCAAGGCTTTAGCCTCCTAAGAACTGCTCACAGGGTATATTCATTCTGCTTCCCTCTGGTAAATGCTTGACGTGTGACATCTTCCCTTCCCTCTAGACAGCCCAAATCTTCCAAGAATGAGGGTACAGGACTGCCAAAGAGCAAAGATTTAATACTGTGTTTAACTTGACTTAATTCTAACAATTTCGAGCCTGTTAACCTAAGGTTTAATGGATTTCTCCAACTGGCTTAGTGTTAAGGAATCTGCCTACAATACAGGAGACTCGGGTTCAGTTTCTGGGTTGGGAAGATACCCTGGAGGAGGAAATGGCAATCCACTCCAGTTTTCTTTACCTGGAAAATTCCATGGACAGAGGAGCCTGGCAGACTACAGTGCATAGAGTCACAAAGAGTTGGACATGGCTGAGCAACTCAGCACACACACACACACACACACAGTCTTTATGGGAGATGTACCTTCTTGTTTGAAAACACTCAGACCTTCTTATTTAAAAACACAGACTATGCTACTCTTCTGTCATAGCCAGAAATCTCACTGTAGCGACAAAAAGAGGAAAAGGAAAAGTTATCCAATTTTTAAGCTTCTTTAATTTTCCAGATTTAATTGAGCGGTATCCTTTTTTTTAAGGATCTAAGTATATCAACTGAGAAGAGTTTCTCCTTTACTCAGCAAAAGAAGAGCTTCAGATCTTCTTTATTTAACAAAGCAAAAATGGCAATCAATCAGACATATCATCAAAATTATTATCCTCTCAACTCATCTTCCTTCTATATTCTTTGGTTTAGCCTTCAAAAAGCACTGACAAAATACAAGTGTAGCCACTGCAGAAAATTACCAACTGATAAATTACATTTACAGTTAAGGGCTTTTTTTATTGTTGTTTATTTTGTTTTGTTTTTAAATAAAAGTCCATGAAGCCTATTTGAGCAAAATAACAACAATAAACAACTTTATGGGAAGACAGGGATATTTATTAGAATCCAAGAAAGAGTGAAAATGCCTTGGAAAGGACAGTATCTTAGGAAGTTCTGGGGACCCAGTAGCAGAAATTCATGGATTTTCTAGAATGCTGTCTAGAGTTACTGAGCTTTCAGAAGCTTTCAGAGCCTGTGTCTTTTGGGTCAATAATTCCAAATCCCTGGAAAGGAAAATCTGATTGACCTCACTAAAGTCAGGTAATCACCCTTGGATTAGCCCTCCAGAAGTTTCCAAATCTCTCTCTCTCTCTCTCTCACAGACACACACACACACACACACGTATGCAAGAATGTTTCTGTCATGGGAGACAGTGGCAATGTGATACACCATCCCAGACATCCACTTTCATGATTAATACCAATTATGTCCTAGGAAATGCTGTCTCTCTTGCCATGTATCCCTTAAACAGTGTAGCTGCATCTGAATGCCACGAAGGTTTGAGGTTGTGCCATGGTTAGTGTCAGAGAGAGGCGCTACTTTGCAGTATGAAGAGGGCTTGAGAGACAGAGGCACAGAAGCAACAAAAGAAAAGGCTAAATAAAAAAAGAAGCAAACTAATTAACATTGAATCCTGCCCCTCAGATACTGTGAATGCAATAAACTCCTGCATGACAAAGTGCTTTTCCTTAGCGGTGCTGAAAGTCAAGTGTCTTGTTTCTCTTTGTGTTCCAGTCTGACTCCAGATTAGTGATTCCAAATTTGCAACAGTTGCCTGTCATGGCTCAAGACCATCTTGCCATAGTAAGCAATTCATATTACTCTTTAACTTGTACATAGCTTGATCTCAAAGTGACACTATGCAACACGCTATCAGTTTTATTTATTTATTTTTGAATTGGAAACTAGAGGAATCTTGAATACTAAAATTGAAAATAGTGATAATTTTATTTATATAAAAGTTCTTAATAGGATGCATTAAACTTTTTCAAAGCAATTTCATTTTTATTTAAAACTTTGATATTCAATCATTTAAGTTGTAGGTTGACTTTTCTTTAAAAGAGCATTTAGACGCTTTAGCAAACATTATTAAAAATACTTTTCTTATTTTCAAACTTTGCATTTAATTCTCATTAAAAAATAAATGCAAATTTTATCACTTTTAAATATAATTTCACTTTATTAATTGATTCTAATAAAATTGAATGCAATTTATACTATTGTCTTGGTATTAGTAAGGAGTACGTCAAGGCTGTATATTGTCACCCTGCTTATTTAACTTCTATGCAGAGTACATCATGAGAAACGCTGGACTGGAAGAAGCACAAGCTGGAATCAAGATTGCTGGGAGAAATATCAATAACCTCAGATATGCAGAAGACACCACCTTTATGGCAGAAAGTGAAGAGAAGCTAAAAAGCCTCTTGATGAAAGTGAAGGAGGAGAGTGAAAAAGTTGGCTTAAAGCTCAACATTCAGAAAACGAAGATCATGGCATCTGGTCCCATCACTTCATGGGAAATAGATGGGGAAACAGTGGAAACAGTGTCAGACTTTTATTTTCTGGGGCTCCAAAATCACTGCGGATGGTGATTGCAGCCATGAAATTAAAAAATGATTACTCCTTGGAAGGAAAATTATGACCAACCTAGATAGCATATTCAAAAGCAGAGACATTACTTTGCCAACAAAAGTCCATCTAGTCAAGGCTATGGTTATTCCAGTGGTCATGTATGGATGTGAGAGTTGGACTGTGAAGAAAGCTGAGCGGGGAAGAATTGATATTTTTGAACTGTGGTGTTGGAGAAGACTCTTGAGAATCCCTTGGACTGCAAGGAGATCCAAACAGTCCATCCTAAAGGAGATCAGTCCTGGGTGTTCATTGGAAGGACTGATGCTGAGGCTGAAGCTCCAATACTTCGGCCAATTCATGCGAAGAGTTGACTCACTGGAAAAGACCCTGATGCTGGAAGGGATTGGGGGCAGGAGGAGAAAGGAACGACAGAGGATGAGATGGCTGGATGGCATCACCGACTCAATGGACGTGAGTTTGGGTGAACTCTAGGAGTTGGTAATGGACAGGGAGGCCTGGCGTGCTGCGATTCATGGGGTCGCAAAGAGTCAGACACAACTGAGTGACTGAACTGACTGACTGACTGACTTGGTATTAATAATATAATTATGATTTCTTTAAACTCAGCAAGAATCATTTCTGGGAATAAATGATAAAGAATTTTTGAATTATGTGCATCTTTATTTTTTTATTCACCTTAGCATTGTCAGTCCATCAAGTGTGCATTCATGTATATGCAATAATTATATTGAGTTATCTTGTTACTTTGGCAACTTTTAGTCATATAAAAGTCCTGGATTTACAGATTTGTCATTATTTTGTTATTTGAAGGTATATTTCTTGAGATAGAAGGTTAGAAGATATATAACAGTGCGTTAGCTTGATTTGTGATTTAAATGTCTAGACAATAAAAGCCAGTCAGTATTCAGTCAAATTTTACTTGACTCTTGCAACAGGTGTCTTTAATATTATAAGCAGAGCTACATGTATGATTTTCTCTTTATAACTTCCCCCTTCTCATTCATTTTTTCTCTCTGTTACTCTCTGACTCTTTAATTACATAACTGGCCATAAGCCTTGCTAGCAGATCCTGACAAACAATGGGAACAAAATAAAACCCCACAGAACAATCATGCAATATTTGAAGAGATCTGTCCTACTGGTAAGAGCTATACTTGTGTACAGCGTTATCACATGGAAGCATCATTGATTTAAGGTTGCACAGATACAAAGCAGCATGTACATAATTATTTGTTCTTTAGGGTGTAGTCATTTTCACATTCTTTTGTCCCATGACATGTAAGGCAAATTCCTTCAGTGGCCCCATAGCCATCTGATTCTAGCTACTATTACAAGGTCCTTCTCTGAGAATTTAAAGCATCTCATCACTGAACTTTTTACTCTTCACAGGCTTACCTTTTCCAGAATGTTGTATACTTGAAATCGTAGAGAATGTAGCTTTTTCAGATTTTTTTTCAGGTAGTAATATTTATTTTGGATTCATCTTCATTTTTTTACTGGCCTAATGCCAAAGCCTTTGATGGTTTGGATCAAAATAAACTGTGGAAAATTCTTCGAGAGATGGGAATACCAGACCACCTAACCTGCCTCTTGAGAAACCTGTATGCAGGCAGGAAGCAACAGATAGAACTGGACATGGAACAATAGACTGGTTCCAAATAGGAAAAGGAGTACGTCAAGGCTGTATATTGTCACCCTGCTTATTTAACTTACATGCAGAGTACATCATGACAAACGCTAGGCTGGAAGAAACACAGGCTGGAATCAAGATTGCCAGGAGAAATATCAATAACCTCAGATATGCCGAAGACACCACCCTTATGGCAGAAAGTGAAGAAGAACTAAACAGCCTCTTGACAAGAGTGAAAGAGAGTGGAAAAGTTGGCTTAAAGCTCAACATTCAGAAAACTAAGATTATGGCATATGGTCCCATCACTTCACGGAAAATAGATGGGGAAACAGTGTCAGATTTTATTTTTCAGGGCTCCAAAATCACTGCAGATGGTGATTGCAGCCATGAAATTAAAAGACGCTTATTCCTTGAAAGGAAAGTTATGACCAACAAATTAAAAAGCAGAGACATTACTTTGTCAACAAAGTTCCGTCTAGTCAAGGCTATGGTTTTTCCAGTGGTCATGTATGGATGTGAGAGTTGGACTATAAAGAAGGATGAGTGCTGAAGAATTGATGCTTTTGAACTGTGGTGTTGGAGAAGACTCTTGAGACTCCCTCGGACTGCAAGGAGATCCAACCAGTCCATCCTAAAGGAGATCAGTCCTGGGTTTTCATTGGAGGGAGAGATGTTGAAGCTGAAACTCCAATACTCTGACCACCTGATGCGAAGAGCTGACTCATTTGAAAAGACCCTGATGCTGGGAAAGAGGGCAGGAGGAGAGGGGGATGACTAGGATGAGATGGTTGGATGGCATCACCGACTCAATGGACATGGGTTTCAGTGGACTCCGGGAGTTGGTGATGGACAGGGAGGCCTGGCGTGCTGCAGTTCATGGGGTTGCAAAGAGTCGGACATGACTGAGCAACTGAACTGAGCTGACTGAATATATCATTTATTTTTTATCACTAATTAATATTCAGCGCAAACCAGGTATTGTTAGTGGTAAAGAACCTGCTTGGCAATGCAGGAGACATAAGAGACTCTAGTTCGATCGCTGGGTCAGGAAGATCCCCTGAAGGAGGAAATGGCAACTCACTCCAGTATCTTTGCCTGGACACTCCCATGAAGAGAGGAGCCTAGTGGGATCACAAAGAGTTGGACATGACTGAAGCGATTTAGCATGCAAATAATATTCATTGTATGGTGGAATGTGCAAGTTTATCTTCTCACCAATTGAAGAACATTTTGATTAACTCCGGGTTTTGGCAATTATGAATAAGCTGCTATAAACATCCATGTTCAGGTTTTATGTAGATATCAGTTTTCAGCTCCCTGGTTAAAAATTGAGGAGCATGATACCTGGATTGCATGGTAAATGTGTATTTAGCTTTTTCAGTTCAGTCACTCAGTCGTGTCCAACTCTTTGCCACCCCATGAACTGCAGCACGCCAGGCCTCCCTGTCCATCACCAACTCCCGGGGTTCACTCAAACTCACATCCATCGAGTCAGTGATGCCATCCAGCCATCTCATCCTCTGTCGTCCCCTTCTCTTCCTGCCCCCCAATCCCTCCCAGCATCAGAGTCTTTTCCTTTTTTAAATTTAAAATTTTTTTATTTTTATATTTTTTTACAATACTGTATTGGTTTTACCATACATTGACATGAATCCACCACAGGTGTACATGAGTTCCCAAGCCTGAACCCCCTTCCACCACCCTCCCCATATCATCTCTCTGGGTCATCCCAGCGCACCAGCCCCAATCATCCTGTATCCTATATCGAACATAGACTAGCGATTCGTTTCTTACATGATAGTATACATGTTTCAATGCCATTCTCCCAAATCATCCCACCCTCTTCCTCTCCCACAGAGTCCAAAAGTCTGTTCTATACATCTGTGTCTCTTTTGTTGTCTCACGTACAGGGTTATCATTGCCATCTTTCTAAATTCCATATATATGTGTTAGTATACTGTATTGGTGTTTTTCTTTCTGGCTTACTTCACTCTGTATAATCGGCTCCAGTTTCATTCACCTCATTAGAACTGATTCAAATGTATTCTTTTTAATGGCTGAGTAATACTCCATTGTGTATATGTACCACAGCTTTCTTATCCATTCGTCTGCTGATGGACATCTAGGTTGCTTCCATGTCCTGGCTATTATAAACAGTGCTGCGATGAACATTGGGGTACACGTGTCTCTTTCAATTCTGGTTTCCTCGGTGTATATGCACAGCAGTGCGATTGCTGGGTCATAAGGCAGTTCTATTTGCAATTTCTTAAGGAATCTCCACACTGTTCTCCATAGTGGCTGTACTAGTTTGCATTCCCACCAACAGTGTAAGAGGGTTCCCTTTTCTCCACACCCTCTCCAGCATTTATTGCTTGTAGACTTTTAGATCATAGCATTCTGAGTGGTGTGAAATGGTACCTCATTGTGGTCTTGATTTGCATTTCTTTGATAATGAGTGATGTTGAGCATCTTTTCATGTGTTAGCCATCCATATGTCTTCTTTGGAGAAATGTCTATTTAGTTCTTTGGCCCATTTTTTGATTGGGTCATTTATTTTTCTGGAATTGAGCTGCAGATGTTGCTTGTATATTTTTGAGATTAGTTGTTTGTCAGTTGTTTCATTTGCTATTATTTTCTCCCATTCTGAAGGCTATCTTTTCACCTTCAGTCTTTTCCAATGAGTCAACTCTTCACATGAGGTGGCCAAAGTACTGGAGTTTCATCTTTAGCATCATTCCCTCCAAAGAAATCCCAGGGCTGATCTCCTTCAGAATTGACTGGTTGGGTCTCCTTTAGGTTTCTTCAGTTCAGTTCAGTTCAGTTCAGTTGCTCAGTCATGTCTGACTCTTTGTGACCCCATGAATCGCAGCATGCCAGGCCTCCCTGCCCATCACCAACTCCCAGAGTTCACTCAGACTCACGTCCATCGAGTCCGTGATGCCATCCAGCCATCTCATCCTCGGTCGTCCCTTCTCCTCCTGCCCCCAATCCAGCCCAGCATCAGAGTCTTTTCCAGTGAGTCAACTCTTCACATGAGGTGGCCAGAGTACTGGAGTTTCAGCTTTAGCATCATTCCTTCCAAAGAAATCCCAGGGCAGATATCCTTCAGAATGGACTGGGTGGGTCTCCTTTAGCTTTCTTACAAACTGCCAAACTGTCTTCCAAACTGGATGTGCCATGTCCTCAGCAATTAATGAGAGCTTCTGTTGCTCCACATGTTACCAGCATTTGGTGTGGTTGCCATTCTGAATTTTGGCCATTCTAATTGGTATGTCATGATATCTCATTGTTTAACTTGAAAATTCTCTAATAACATACGATGTTGAACACCTTTTCATATGTTTATGTACTATTAATATCTGGATGTATGCTTTGGTGAGATGTCTGTTTGGGTCTTTTGCTATTAGGTTGTTCATTTTGTTACTGTTTAGTTCTTTGTTCATTTTGGATAACAGTCTCTTATCAGATGCATCTTTCATAAATATTTCTCCCAGTCTATGTAGTACCTTCTCATTTTCTTGACATTGCATTCTGCAGGGTAGAAGCTCCAATTTAATGAAATCCATCTTACCAACTTTTTCTTTAATGAATTGTGCCTTTGGTGTTGTACCTAAAAGTCATTGCCAAACCTAAGGCCATCTAGGTTTTCTCCTGCTTATCTTCTAGAAGGTTCATAGTTTTGAGTTTTACATCAAGGTCCATAATCCATTTTGAGTTAATTTCTGTGAAGTTAATAGTATCTTTGTCGGATTGTTTTTTAAATGTCCAATTATCCCAGCAACATTTGGTAAAAAGATTATCTTGGTGCCATTGTATTTCCTCTGCTCGTTTGTCAAAAATCAGTTGATTATACTTCACGTTTTTGTGGGTCTCTTTCTGGGCTCTCCATTTTGTTCCATTGATCTATCTGTTCAATATCACACTGTCTTGATAACCGTGGCATCATAGTCAATTTTGAAGTTGAATAATGTCAATCCTCTAACTTTATTCTTGTTAATATTAAGTTACTTATTCTTAGTTTTTCGCTTCTTCATATACTCCTTGGAATCAGTTTGTTGATACCCACAAAAATACCTTGTTGAGATTCTAATTCATATTGCATTGAATGTACAATCAAGTTGGATAAAACAGACATCTTGACAATATTGAATTATCATAATCATGGATATAGAAAATGTTTCTAGTTATTTTTCAATATCTTTCATCAGTGTTTTGTAGTTTTCCTTATATAGATCTTATACATATTTCTATTAAATTTATACCTACTTATGTATTTAATTTGAGGAGGATGCTAATATAAATGGCTAAGTGTTTTTCAGCTTCAAATTCCATTTGTTCATTGCTGGTATATAGGAAAGGGATTGACTTTTGTACATTAATCTTGTATACTGCAACTTTGNATCTTTCATCAGTGTTTTGTAGTTTTCCTTATATAGATCTTATACATATTTCTATTAAATTTATACCTACTTATGTATTTAATTTGAGGAGGATGCTAATATAAATGGCTAAGTGTTTTTCAGCTTCAAATTCCATTTGTTCATTGCTGGTATATAGGAAAGGGATTGACTTTTGTACATTAATCTTGTATACTGCAACTTTGCTAGAGTTATTTATTAATTCCGGGAGGTTTTTGATGATTCTTTTGGATTTTCTACCTAGACAATGATTTATTCTGTGAAGACAGCTTTATTTCTTTATAGTCTGTTTACATTTTATTTCCTTTTATTGTATTCTTCCCTGGAAAATCCCATGGAACAAAGGAGCCTGGTGGGCTACAATCCATGGGGTCACAAAGAATCAGACACAACTGAAGTGCCTTAGCACACAAGCACACACATGATGAACTACAATAATTGATTTTTGCATGTTGAACCAGGCTTTCATACCTGGGATAAATCCTACTTGGCTGTGGTGTATAATTCTTTTTATAAATAGTTGGATTAAACTTATTGATACTTTGTTGGGGATTTTTGCATCCACATTCATGAGAGGTATTGGTCTGTGGGTTTGTTTTCTTTTTCTAATATGTTTGTCTGCTTTTAATTATTAGAGTATTAGAGTAATGGTGGTCTCAGAATGATTAAGGAAGTGTTTTCTCTACTTTTATCTTCTGGAAAATGTAAAGAATTGGTACAGTTTCTCTTTTAAATATTTGGAATTCTACCAACTAGTGAACACATCTAACTGGTGATTTTTGTTTTGGAAGATCATTAACTATTGATTTGATATCTTTACTAGTTACAAGTATATTAAGACTGACTATTTCTTCTTTGGCTAGTTTTGACTAATATTGCCTTTCAAAGAATTGGTCCATAGGAATAAATTACATTATTAAAATTTGTGTGCATAGAGCTGTTCATAATATCCCTTCATTTTTGTTTTTATATCCAAGAGATCTATTGTGATGTCCCATTCTTAATTTCCAATATTGTAATTTGTGTTGTCTCTCTTTTTTCTTAGCCTGGCTATTCTTTCAATTTTATTAATCTTTCCAATTTTTATGATTTTTCCTATTGATTTCCTGTTTGCAATTTCATTGATTTCTGCTTTAATTGCTATTAGTCCCTTTCTTCCACTTAATTAAATTTAATGTACTCTCTTTTTCTAGTTTCCTAATGTAGAAGCCTAGATAACTGATTTTAGAGCTTTCTTATATTCTAAAAATATATGTTAATGCTTTAAAAATTTCCCTAAGCTCTACTTTTGCTGCATCCCACAAATTTTAAGTTGCATTTTCATTTAGATAAAATTGTATCTGTGCTGTCTTATTTAGATGTGAGTTGTCTAATTTCCAAGTATTTGGTGATTTCTTAGCTATTGCTATTATTGATTTCTAATTAATTCAACTGCTGTATGAGAACAGAAATTGTATGCTTTCTATTCTTTTAAATTTGTTAGAATGTGTTTTATGGCCAAGTTTGCTTCCCAAGTTTGCTTGGTTTTACATGTAAACTTAAGAAGAATATATATTTTGCCATTGTTGGATGTAGATAATTACATTCAGTTGATTGATGCTGTTGTTAAATTCAGCTATTTCCTTACTGATCTTTTGCCTGCTGTATCTGTCCATTTCTGATAGAGGGATGTTAAAATCTCCAACTGTAACAACATACTGATCTATTTCTCCTTGCAGTACTATCAAGTCCTGCCTCATGTATTTTGATATCCTCTTGTTAGATTCCTATGTCTTCTTAGGGGGTGAACCCCTTAGGGGTTAAAGATTATTATGTCTTCTTAGGTTATTCATCTCTTTACCTTTAACTTCATTAGTATTCCCTCGTTATCCCTAATAACTTCCTTTGCTCTAAAGTCTGATCTGTCTGCAATTAACATAGATAATTCTGCTTTCTTTTGTTTAGTATTAGCATTGTATATCTTTCTCCATCCCTTTCCTTTTCATCTCTCAGTATAGTTCAGTTGAGTGGCTCAGTCATGTCTGACTCTTTGGGACCCTGTGGACTACAGCACGCCAGGCTTTCCTGTCCATCACCAACTTCCGGAGCTTGCTCAAATTCACGTCCATCAAGTGAGTGATGCCATCCGACCATTTCATCCTCTGTCGTCCCCTTCTCTTGCCTTCAATCTTTTCCAGCATCAGGGTCTTTTCCAATGAGTCAGCTCTTCCCATCAGGTGGTTGAATTATTGGAGTTACAGCTTCAGCATCAGTCCTTCCATGAATGTTCAGGACTGATTTCCTTTAGAATGGACTGGTTTGATCTCCTTGCCATTCAACGGATTCTCAAGAGTCTTCTCCAACACCACAGTTCTAAAGCATCAGTTCTTTGGTGCTCAGCTTTCCTTATAGTCTAAACCTCACATCCATACATGACCACTGGAAAACCATAGCTTTGACAGGACGGACCTTTGTTGGTAAAGTAATGTCTCTGCTTTTTAATATGCTATCTAGGTTGGTCATAGCTGTCCTTCCAAGGAGCAAGCGTCTTTTCATTTTCATGGCTGCAGTAACTATCTGCAGTGATTTGGAGCCCAAGAAAATAAAGTCTGTCACTATTTCCACTGTTTTCCCATGTATTTGCTATGATGTGATGGGACCAGATGCCATGATCTTAGTTTTATGAATGTTAAGTTTTAAACCAAATTTTTCACTCTCTTATTTCACTTTCATCAAGAGGCTCTTTAGTTCTTCACTTTCTGCCAACAGAGTGGTGTCATCTGTATATCTGAAGTTATTGACATATGTTCCAGCAATCTTGATTCCAGCTTGCGCTTCATCCAGCCTGGCATTTCACATGATGTACTCTGCATATAAGTTAAATAAGCAGGGTAACAATATACAGCCTTGACATACTCCTTTCCCAATTTGGAACCAATCTGTTGTTCCACGTCCAGTTCTAACTGTTGCTTCTTGACTTGCGTACAGATTTCTCAGGAGGCAGGTAAGGTGATCCAGTATTTCTATCTCTTGAAGAATTTTCCACACTTTGTTGTGATCCACACAGTCAAAGGCTTTGGTATAGTCAATAAAGCAGACTTAGATGCTTTTCTCGGAGAAGGCAATGGCACCCCACTCCAGTCCTCTTGCCTGGAAAATCCCATGGACCGAGGAGCCTGGAAGGCTGCAGTCCATGGGGTTGCTGAGGATCGGACACGACTGAGCAACTTCACTTTCACTTTTACTTTCATGCATTGGAGAAGGAAATGGCAACCCACTCCGGTGTTCTTGTCTGGAGAATCCCAGGGACGGGGGATCCTGGTAGGCTGCCATCTATGGGGTTGCACAGAGTCAGACACGACTGAAGTGACTTAGCAGCAGCAGATATTTTTCTGGAACTCTCATGAGTTTTTGATGATCTCTGGATCCTCTGCCTTTTCTACGTCCAGTCTGGACATCTGGAAGCTCACAATTCATGTACTGTTGAAGCCTGGCTTAGAGAATTTTGAGCATTACTTTGCTAACGTGTGAGATGAGTGCAATTGTGTGGTAGTATGAGCATTCTTTGGCATTGTCTTTCTTTGGGATTGGAATGAAAACTGACCTTTTCCAGTCCTGTAGCCAGTGTTGAGTTTTCCAAATTTGCTGGCATATTCATTGCAGCATTTTCACAGGATCATCTTTTAGAATTTGAAACAGCTCAGCTGGAATTCCATCACCTCCACTAGCTTTGCTCATAGTGATGCTTCCTAAGTCCCATTTGAATTTGCATTCCAGGATGTCTAGCTCTAGGTGAGTGATCACACCATCATGGTTATCTGGGTCATCAAGATCTTTTTGGTATAGTTCTTCTTTGTATTCTTGCCATCCCTTCTCAATATCTTCTGCTTCTCTTAGGTTCATACCATTTCTGTCCTTTATTGTGCCCATCTTTGTATGAAATATTTGTATGAAATATTCTTTGTATGAAATATTCCCTTAGTATCTCTAATTATTTTGAAGAGATTTCTAGTCTTTCCCATTCTATTGTTTTCCTCTATTTATTTGTATTGGTCACTGAGGAAGACTTTCTTATCTTTCCTTGTTATTCTTTAGATCTTGGCATTCAAATGCATATATCTTTCCTTTTCTCCTTTGCCTTTTGCTTCCCTTCTTTTCACAGCTATTTGTAAGGCCTCCTCAGGCAACTATTTTGCCTTTTCCATCTCTTTTTCTTGTGGATGGTCTTGATCCCTGCCTCCTGTACAATGTCACGAACCTCCATCCATAGTTCATCAGGCACTCTCTCTGTCAGATCTAATCCCTTGAAACTATTTGTCACTTCCACTGCATGATCATAAGGGATTTGATTTAGATTATACTGAATGGTCTGGTAGTTTACTCTACTTTCTTGAATTTAAGTCTGAATTTGGCAATAAGGAGTTCATGATCTGAGCCAGAGTCAGCTCCTGGTCTTACTTTTGTTGACTGTGTACAGCTTCTCCATCTTTGGCTGCAAAGAATAAAATCAGTCTGATTTCTGTATTGACCATCTGGTGATGTCCATGTGTAGAGTCATCTCTTGTGTTATTGGAAGAGGGTGTTTGCTATGACCAGTGCGTTCTCTTGGCAAAACTGTGTTAGCCTTGCCTTGCTTCATTTTGTACTCTAAGGCCAAATTTGCCTGTTACTCTAGGTATCTCTTGACTTCCTACTTTTGCATTTCATCTCTATGTGTCTCTATATTTCAGTTCAGTTCAGTTCAGTCGCTAGGTCGTGTCCGACTCTTTGCAACCCCATGAANTCTGTGAGGGGAACTTTCTTCGGATTTGAACTCCTGGCTCCAGGCTTTGCAGACGCCCATGGAGCTACTGCAACTGAAGACGAAGCCCTGAGATAAAAGGCCCCACCGCACGCCGCCACAGGGAGCCTGGTAGACAGAAGACTCGAGAGACAGCTGAACAAACTGTAGGTATTCCCGCTCAGGGGGACGAAGACAGGAAAATGTAGGCGGCCACGGGATGAGATTAATGAAGTTCTGACTGGGGAATTTGGCCTGAAAACTCATTTCTAGGTTCAGGGGTGGGCAGGAACAAATCACAGCAGCTGACAGATGCCTGCAAGGTACGCGAAGGCGCTGCCAGCAGGGGCAAGGCTTCCTGGCGGCCTCTCACTCAGCCCTGCTCGGGGCTGGCCAGAGCTGGTCTTGGCCCCAGAAGAAACCACTTCACCTCTTTCACAACCTCCTTTCCCACCCCTAGACCTCTTTTCTGATCTTGCTCCATGTAAAATAGCATTGTCCAAATCACTACTCCTTTCCTGTCTTCAGTCGCACTCCCTTCTTCCCCCATATTAACACTTGTTGCACTTTCTAGCAGAGTAAGCCCCAGACATGCGAACCATCAAGGTGCAGACTTTCACAGATGCGGACACATGTTCCCCCGCCCAATCACACAAGTTAGTTCGAAGGACTGGGTACTTTGTCCGGTGCGTATATCGTCTGCTGCTGCTGCTGCTAAGTCACTTCAGTCGTGTCCGACTCTGTGTGACCCCATAGACGGCAGCCCACCAGGCTCCCTCGTCCCTGGGATTCTCCAGGCAAGAATACTGGAGTGGGTTGCCATTTCCTTCTCCAATGCATGAAAGAGAAAAGTGAAAGTGAAGTCGCTCAGTCTGTCCGACTGTTAGCGACCCCATGGACTGCAGCCCACCAGGCTACTCCGTCCATTGGATTTTCCAGGCAAGAGTACTGGGGTGGGGTGCCATTGCCTTCCCCTTATCGTCTGCTAGTAGTACTGAACTGTATGATTAGAAACATTTTCTTTATTTTTGTGTGTTTGTACGTATCATTTGTGTGAAAAGCATTATCAACCTATTACAGTATAGTACTATACAGCCCATAGTGTTATTTGGGTACCTCTGCTAACTTTGTGGCACTTTTGAACATACTGGACTTACGAACGCACTCGTGGAACGAAATTCTTTCATATGTGGGGGACTTACTTGAATTGTCTATTTATTATGCTAGTTTTTGCCATTATGCTTTAAGTTTTCCTTGAGGACAATGATTTTTTCACACCTATCTGTACATGCAATGCCTAGTAGGGTGCTTAGCACCCAGAAGTTCACTAACCCTTTGTCGCATTAGTGCTGACTTTCTAGTGTAGAGACAAGCAGAGCTGTCTCCCAAGTTTGGAAGGCCCAAGAGCGACAAGAAGAGTCGTATTGGCCACCAACTCCAACTCACGTGTGCGCGCTCAGTCTTGTCTGACTCTGCGACCCCGTGGACTGCAGCCCACCAGGCTCCTCTGTCCATGGGGATTCTCCAGGCAAGAATACCGGAGTGGGTTGCCATGAGCTCCTCCAGGGGATCTTCCCAACTCTAGGATCAAACACTTGACTCTTGCGTCTCCTGCACTGGCAGGCGGATTCTTTTCCACTAGAGCCACCTGTCCCCAGCCAAAATTAGCAGCCAGTAATGGTGTATTGAAAATGGAATGCATCTTGATGATAGTCTCCCCAGAGAAGCCCGATCTCTGCAACCTCCTCACGGATGTTCCTCTAGCAACACCCAGTGAGAGAGCGAAAGAGCTATCCATTTGTGCACCACAAGAAATAATCCTTTTAATCATGCCCTGCGAGCATCCCAATTCTCTTCAGCTCGCCATGGAATCTGTGCAAGCCCAGGACATCACAGAATGCTGGAGGTAGAAACACACCTAAAAGGCTCCACATCACACTGACACTGAACCAACTAGCAACTGGTGTCACTAAACGGGAACATCTCCATGCCAAGCAAGGATGGAGACGACCTCTGTTAGCGAGAATCAGTTGGGAAGATTTCATAGGAGCATTTAGCTGCATCTTTCACATGACCATCATACCCTCAAGAGTTGTTTTTTTTTTTTAAGTTGATTGACAGGGACTTCCCTGGTAGTCTAGTGGTTAAAAAAAAATCCACCTGCCAGTGCAGGGGACACAGGTCTCTGGTCCGGGAAGACCCCACATGGCACGGAGCACTTGAGCCTGTGTGCCGCAACTGCTGAGACCAAAAGTCCCCAAATAGAAACCACAACAGTGAGAAGCCTGTGGCTTGCAACAGAGAGGAGCCCCTGTTGGCCACAACAAAGACCACACCAGCCAAGACCACGCCACAACCTCGACCACACCAAGAAAAGCCCACGCCGGCAACCAAGACCAAGCACAGTCTAGATAAACAAAATTTAAAAAATTTTACTGACATATAGTTGATCCTTTTCATACTGTTCATGGGGTTCTCAAGGCAAGAGAGAAACGCTGGACTGGAAGAAACACAAGCTGGAATCAAGATTGCTGGGAGAAATATCAATCACCTCAGATATGCAGATGACACCACCCTTATGACAGAAAGTGAAGAGGAGCTAAAAAGCCTCTTGATGAAAGTGAAAGAGGAGAGTGAAAAAGTTGGCTTAAAGCTCAGCATTCAGAAAACGAAGATGATGGCATCCGGTCCCATCACTTCATGGGCAATAGATGGGGAAACAGTAGAAACAGTGTCAGACTTTATTTTGGGGGGCTCCAAAATCACTGCAGATGGTGACTGCAGCCATGAAATTAGAAGACACTTACTCCTTGGAAGAAAAGTTATGACCAACCTGGATAATATATTCAAAA
>SJYX01005882.1:244158-277938 GCA_006410675.1 Oreotragus oreotragus | reverse complement strand
CTAGTCAAGGCTATGGTTTTTCCTGTGGTCATGTATGGATGTGAGAGTTGGACTGTGAAGAAGGCTGAACGCCAAAGAATTGATGCTTTCAAACTGTGGTGTTGGAGAAGACTCTTGAGAGTCCCTTGGACTGCAAGGAGATCCAACCAGTCCATTCTGAAGGAGATCAGCCCTGGGATTTCTTTGGAAGGACTGATGCTAAAGCTGAAACTCCAGTACTTTGGCTACCTCATGCGAAGAGTTGACTCATTGGAAAAGACTCTGATGCTGGGAGGGATTGGGGGCAGGAGGAGAAGGGGACGACCGAGGATGAGATGGCTGGATGGCATCACGGACTCGATGGATGGGAGTCTGAGTGAACTCTGGGAGATGGTGATGAACAGGGAGGCCTGGTGTGCTGTGATTCATGGGGTCGCAAAGAGTCGGACACGACTGAGTGACTGAACTGAACTGAACTGAACTGATGGTTGATCCTAAGGTTTTTCATACTGAAATGGAAAATTGTTATTTTATACATGGGAAGATCATTTTCTTCTGAGTTCATTAAAATTTTGTAGTGAAAATTCCAGTGGATGATTTAAAAATCTAGTAAGAAAAGGCTTCCCAGGCAGAGACACAGGAGATTCGGGTTTGATCCCTGGGTCGTGAAGATCCCCTGGAGAAGGGAATAGCAACCCACTCCAGTCTTCTTGCCTGGAGAATCCCACGGACGGAGGAGCCTGGCTGGCTACAGTCCATGGGGTCGCAAAGAGTCAGCACAACTAAGTACTCAGGCACACAAGGAAAGGCTGAGTCAATGAAATGTGAAAATATCAAGATCCACACTGGAGAATCAAAAAAATTCTGCAGCTGACATTGGTCACCATATACAGTTACAAATTTCTTTTTTCTTGTGATGAGAAGTTTTAAGATCTACTCTCCTGCTGCTGCTAAGTCACTTCAGTCACAACTTTCAAATATGCTCTATGGTATTATTAACTTTAACCACCATGCTATAGGTTATATCCCCATGACTTACTTATTTTAATTACTTAAAAATATTCTCTAATAAGACACTGATTCTATCAAAAGAACATTAGACACACTTGGAAATTTTGTAATGAGAATTAACCCCATGATTTTTGCCTTTTTTTAGAACGCCAATACTTTTTCTGTGCTTATGAGTTAAGTTCAAACAAGCTCTTACCAAGACAGTAAGTCTTAATCAGTTACTTATTTTAATTACTTAAAAATATTCTCTAATAAAACACTGATTCTATCAAAAGAACATTAGACACACTTGGAAATTTTGTAATGAGAATTAACCCCATGATTTTTGCCTTTTTTTAGAACGCCAATACTTTTTCTGTGCTTATGAGTTAAGTTCAAACAAGCTCTTACCAAGACAGTAAGTCTTAATCAGTACAAGGCCACTCATATTAAAAGGGGTATTTTAAGGATATTAAGTGTTTTGGCTCAGTAAGAAGTTGGACAAAGAAGAAAGCAGTGAGTTATGAAAAAGTACTGGTATATCAAAGGCAAGAATAATGGAGTGGGGATCTTCTCAACCCAGGGACAGATCCCAGGCCTCCTGCATTGCAGGCAGACTCTTTACCACCAGGGAAGCCCCCTTATCAAAGGTGAGTGGTCTTGAAATTTGCTGGTAGATCATGAAGGAACTAAAAGATAATCACTGTTCTAGAGGATCACTGAAGTGTTTTACAGGGATATTGCAGAGCTCAAAGGAAACAAAACAGGTTGGCAAGTAGAGGAAAAAAACATGGGCTTCAGAAGTTTATTTTGGGCTCACTAGTGGCATGAGTTTGCATGGAACTGAGAGTTTCTCAAGATGTGGGATTTTGAGTGCTAAATCCTGGATAATCTCAGATTAACTTAAATGGCTAGTAGCCCTACTTTCTAGATCTAGAAGTTACTAGCTAGAGGACTTCATTCCAATTACTTCCCCAAACTTCAGTTTTCTTCCCTCTAAAATGGAAAGAAGAGATTGTTGTAAAATTTTTAAATGTAAGTCAAGTTCCTGGAACATTCAAGTTGTATTTGGCAGTCATATTTACTGATGCAAATATTCAGCATGAAGACCAAAATCTCACCCAGACTCTATATTTGATCTCTGATCAATCAAAGAAGGAATTTGTATTATTTTACTACATTCTTTTTCATGTGTCCAAGTACAGTCTTCACGTTTCAAAATGTTTTCAGTGGGGTTGTGAAAATACTGCAAATCCTGTCCATTGCCTAGAATCTGAAAATAGACATTGACTCCTTTGGAATTTTTTTTTNTGTTCTAGAGGATCACTGAAGTGTTTTACAGGGATATTGCAGAGCTCAAAGGAAACAAAACAGGTTGGCAAGTAGAGGAAAAAAACATGGGCTTCAGAAGTTTATTTTGGGCTCACTAGTGGCATGAGTTTGCATGGAACTGAGAGTTTCTCAAGATGTGGGATTTTGAGTGCTAAATCCTGGATAATCTCAGATTAACTTAAATGGCTAGTAGCCCTACTTTCTAGATCTAGAAGTTACTAGCTAGAGGACTTCATTCCAATTACTTCCCCAAACTTCAGTTTTCTTCCCTCTAAAATGGAAAGAAGAGATTGTTGTAAAATTTTTAAATGTAAGTCAAGTTCCTGGAACATTCAAGTTGTATTTGGCAGTCATATTTACTGATGCAAATATTCAGCATGAAGACCAAAATCTCACCCAGACTCTATATTTGATCTCTGATCAATCAAAGAAGGAATTTGTATTATTTTACTACATTCTTTTTCATGTGTCCAAGTACAGTCTTCACGTTTCAAAATGTTTTCAGTGGGGTTGTGAAAATACTGCAAATCCTGTCCATTGCCTAGAATCTGAAAATAGACATTGACTCCTTTGGAATTTTTTTTTCAAAATGATTTTATGTTGATTCCAAAGAAGAGTAAATATTCCCTCTTTCTGAAACTCCATGCATTCTGAGAACTCTTCAGTGAGACTGAAGCACACTAACATTGGAACATGTCAGTGAACTACAGACAAATCTAGATTGATGTCATTATCTGAAGATGGTGATAGGGATGGGGCAGGACACTGGGCCACCAGTGGTTCCATCAGATGCACGTGTGTGCTGTAAACAAAGTCAATTCTTTGGGTCAATATGAAAGATGTTGGAAGGTAGGGGCAACTCAGAAAAGATATTTCAGTAATTACATGAGGAGTGTCATGGTTCCAGTGACTGACTGGGATCCAGAACTGGTTTTAGTCTCAATAAGGAACTGAAATCGGAATCAGGAAACACAGATCCTAGGTACAACGTTGTCAGAAAGGAGCAGGTTAGTATTGCTGGCAGCAAAGCGCAGCCGAGGCAGGTAGGGAGTAACTCATGGATGGGACCAGGTGCCTTTTGAAATCTGATGTCTTCAAAAGGTTTTCCTGAAATTTTTATCTCAATGTCCTTAGTTATTTTTAATCAACTTGTGGGAGGATTTTAAAGCCCCATTTCTACTATTTTTCATTTTTTGTCTGGAAGGACACATGTTTCTTAACCAACCTCATTTCAAATGCATCTGAGAAAACAAGCTGGATGCAGAAGAGAGCCCTAAGTACCTCCCTCCGCCTTACATCATGTCTAACATGAAGAAAATTCATGAGAGTGGACACATTTTTTAAAAATTGTATCCCAACAATAAAATGATCTACGATCAAACAAATGACCTCAGTAAGAAACAAAAGGAAGGCAAAGCTAAAGAGACTAATGTCTTTGAAAAGTGAAGTCTCTAGAAATTCACATTTCAGGAGGCATAAGGAGAAGGGAGTGACAGCATACAAAAAAGGGAAGGAACTGGCTTGAATCTCTAAGAATGGTATTAAAGTATCTAAAATTCTCAAATAGATGAGAAGAGTCCACCATGTTAAGAGAGCAAACACGCGCATTTTTTGTTATATTGAACGTAAATAGAATAACAAGACATGTACTTATCAGCCACCTGGGCTATGGATGTAGTATTAACAGATGACTGTGAGAGAGAAAAGTACTGTTTGAATTCTGCATTAGAATACTTTGTCAGCAAGCATGATTTCTATCCTGAAAAGGGGAGAATAAATATTGACAAATGGGTGAGGTCCAATAACGCAGTCCCTGACATCGCTGAAATGGTTGGGTTCCCTGGCTGTAAAAACACATATCGTGGTGGAGTATTCTTCAAGAATGAACAGTACTTCATGGAGTTAGGGAGACTAGATAAATGTGTTCCCACTTATCTAAAAAAGACGCAGATGGAGCTTGTCATTTATGGACTAGTGAGCTTGACATTAGATCCACACTAGTTTCTGCAATGGAATATTAATAGGTTGAATTGTGAGCACACACAGGGGGATGTGGAGAACACTAGGAGATACCGTGGGACCCTTCAAGAACAAACCGTACCCAAGTGATTCCTCTCTCTCTCTCTCCATTAGATGATGAAATGTTTCAGATGGATCTGAATTGCAGGAAAGCCTTCGACAAAGTCTCTCACTATAGTCTTGTAGAAGAAACAGAAATGTCTAGAGAGAGAGAGACAAAGACTAAACTCCCACTCACTGAACGACCTCGCCAAAGAGAATAAATTAATGCATTTCGTCTGTATCGGGGAGGTCTTTTCAGCAATTTAATCAATAACAGATGGTACCACTTTGATCAGACACATGAGCTGTATGTTAAGGGGAGAGGTACTCAATACATTGAACAGCAGTTTCTTAATGTTTTAGAAGGAACATGTCTGGAAGTCATGTTGCTTTTTGAAACCACCACCAACAACAAAAAACTAATTTAACTATTTTACTCGGTCAGTTAAGCACTATTAAATACAGCTGTAATTGTGTTAGAAAAAAATATATGCGTTAAATCTTGAGGAAATTCTATCAACTTAATTTATTCACTGAATTGAAAAGAATCACAGGGATTAACTTTAGAAGTGTAGTCGTGAGAACTCCAGGTTTAATGGGAACATAGTCTGAAAAGCATTGTGTTGTACTGTTAAAAGCAAGACTACAGGCCCCAAATGGAGTCACTTGTGCTATGCCCCACATCACTAAACCAAAGTTTATAGTTTCAGCTCTCCCAGAAATGAAATCTCAAACCAGTCAATCAGGAATCGTCTGATCAGCACTAGTTAAGTAAACTGCCTGATCAACCCCCTGCCATCCCTTAAAGGAAAGTAACCTCATAAAAACCACCCTGGTTTTTCACATAGCACAATTTCTTTGTTCCTGCTCCCCTCTTTATAAAAGTTTTTCATTTTGTACAGTTCCTTGGAGCTTTATTCTCTCTGGAATAAAGCTGGATTTGAAAAACTGCTGGATTTGAATTGATTTCTGCTCAAATAAACTTCTAAAAAATGTTTAATTTGTCTCAGTTTATCTTCTTACAGTACTTAGTATTAAGTTGTTTTGTCTCTTTTTCAGAAGGAAGATTTTAAAAGGACTGGAAAAGGATGGGTTGTGTCTGAACATCAGTATAAAAAGGTTTAAGGATTTTCATTAACCAACTGCTGAACACTGATGTTAGTGTTGTGAGAGGGGGGCTAGAATTTCAATTATGAACATGGGCTCTGTTGAATAAATATATTAGTGTATAAAACAAAGGACATGATGGTACCCTTGACTCTACCCTGATTTGTTTTGTTCTGAGACCAACACACCATGACAGGTCTGGACAAGCAAGCATGTATTCAGTAGAGAAGGTTCAAGGTGGTGAAAAATGAAGAGATCATATGAGGAATGATGAAGGAACTGGGTTGCTTGGCAGAAGAGCAGTTCTGGGGAGAGTGCTGTCTCCAGTTACTTGAAAGCTGAACTTAGAGGGAAAAGGATAAGCACTAATTTATTCTCAAAGTGGACCGGTGTGAGTGGGATCATGGGGACTGGGAAAGACTAGAGCTGAGTGAGACTCAGAGCCAAAGAAGAATAACCTCATGGATGATCACTCTCACAGCTACAACAGGTTTCTTTTTTTCCTTTTTCCTTTTTTTTTTTTTTTAAGGAAGGCAATGAGGGAGCCAAGGCACAAAGTCAAAATAATGAGAATCAGGAAGCCAGTGACATGGGGTAGAAAGAGAATCAGAAAATAGACATGATGAAAACTGTGGGCCAAGTCTGAGGAATTTGGGGCCGCCAGGTGGCAGTGATTTTCCTTATGATTCCCCTGGCCAAGCTCAGGGACACAACCTGTGCATTTTAAGGGAATAAAAAACACTGCTCACTCCAACCTCCCTACACTCAGGTGAGAAGCGAGCTTCATAGCCGTGGTTTCAGAATGTGGGACTGACAAGCAATGTTTGAAGACAAAAGGAGTCAATTTCTGATTCACAACAATTATGGCAAAACAAACACAAAAGTCCAACACTGACAACAAAGAAGAACAAACTCTAGTAACCAAAAAACAGGTAACAACTAAGATTCAGGGTCAAAACGGGAGGAGGAGCTGAGGGAGGCAATGAGCACAGAGGATGACAATGAGCAGATAGAGAGAAGGAAGCCAAGCTTGGAAAAAAGGAATCACTGTATCAAATGCCACGATGAATTTTGATGTAATTTCCCCATCACTTGGTGGGAAATCCTGTGTGTACTTAAAGGGGCCAAGGTTCTCAGGATAGAAATTTTCCTGAGGAGAATCACCTTTGGAACCATCCATTTCCCGCATACAGCATCAACCCTCCAACTGTAGCTGCTTGGCACATGTCTGGGGAAGTCTAAACACAAGGAGAAGGGAGCCAAGTTGGTCTGGAACAGACTGATCTGATTGTATTCCAACAGCTTTAACCTATCATGGTCTCAGTACTTCTGCCAAGGGATGCAAGATCTTCTCAATGCAATGTCCCCACAACTGAACAGAAAACAGTCTGTTGACTATAAACTCCCATTCCTGCAGAGTGCAATTAACCTTGGCTGAGAGGGTCAAGTCTTGGTGGACTCAAGTTCCAGGGTCACTGCAGTAAGCTCTGCCCAGTAGATTATGGTGCCTTTCAATGTGACTGGTGTGGGTACTGCCTGAGTCTAGGTAAAACAGGTCAAGTCAGACATGAACAAGACCTTTAGCTTCAGGAAGATCATGGGCATGTGAAACACATGTTTCTTCTTCACTTTTTGAAATTAGTGACCAAGCCTAATTAAAGTGTAACAGTGCGGAATAAACTACCAACAATATTAAACATCTTTGATTATTACAGAGGATGAGTCACATAACAAAATTACTGACATCTTATCTGATCTCAAGAAGTTGCCCTTCTGGGCTTTCCAGACTCACATCCCTTGGGGTTGTCCCAGAAAGACTGCTGTGCAAGCTTCAATATTTATTCAAGGAATGGCTTGACAGGATTTCCAAATATATAAGGATCTTTCTGCCCAGGAGATAATGGAGAATCAGATACATTTCTTAACCTTTCTTTAACTGAAGTGAACTGAAGTCACTCAGTCGTGTCCGACTCTTTGTGACCCCGTGGACTGTAGCCCGCTCAGGCTCCTCTGTCCATGGGATTCTCCAGGCAAGAATACTGGAGTGGGTTGCCATTTCCTCCTCCAGGGATCTTCCCGACCCAGGGATCGAACCTGGGTCTCCTGCATTGCAGGCAGACGCTTTATCCTCTGAGCCACCAGGGAAGCCCTCTTTAACTGAAGTATAACCTTAATCACAGAAGATATAACCTCATGGCACAAGCTGAAGGACATTGTAGTTTGTTTCCATATTTCTGGGAGGTTGCTTTCTACCCATCGTTCTCCTTAACTCATATGAGCTTATAGGTACCTAAAGCACCAACTGCATCAAGAGGTACAGGTCCAGAAAATGTGGAAGAAGTGAGCGAAGGCAACAACTTTATATATTTATTTATCTGTTTGTTTACAGAGGACTTTGTTGAGAGCACAGAGAAGGAATATATATTCTTGACAGGAACACAGGTGTCAGTCACAAATCTTCCTACAAGGAAACAACTGCTAGTAGATGTCCAATCTGAATTGCCTGAGAAAGAGGTAATTTTTCATGACACACGGGAAGCGACCCTAACCTTCCAGGCAGAAGTTATTGCAGGAGAGGGGTGTCCTGCTTCAGGCTGGCAAGGAGAGAGGTGGCACTGCTGGCAGAATTCTGCGATGCAGTGAAAAGCATGCATCTTAGTAAGAAAACGGTCCAGTTTCTAGAGAAAAGAGAATGAAGGGCGGAAGAAGCAAATCGAGAAAAACAGCCCCAGAGCTGTGCGTGCCCTCCATGTGCAATTCATCAGAAACAGTCTGTGCTTCCACCCAGAGGTTGCTTTATGAGCAGGGTTCACACACAGGCATGGCCTTGGTTTAAGTCAGTCAGTCAGTCCAAGACTTCAGTTCAGTCATTCAGTCATGTCCAACTCTTTGCAACCCCATGGACTGCACACCAGGCTTCCCTGTCCATCACCAACTCCCAGAGCTTGCTCAAACTCATGTCCATCAAGTCATCGATGCCATCCAACCATCTCAGCCTGTGTCGTCCCCTTCTCCTCCCACCTTCAGTCTTTCCCAGCATCAGGGTCTTTTCCAGTGAGTCAGTTATTGACATTAGGTGCCCAAAGTACTGGAGCTTCAGTTTCAGCATCAGTCCCTCCAATGAATATTCAGGACTGGTCCCCTTTAGGATGGACTGGTTGGATCTCCTTGCAGTCCAAGGGACTCTCAAGAGTCTTCTCCAACACCACAGTTCAAAGGCACCAATTCTTCAGCCCTCAGCTTTCTTTATGGTCCAACCCTCACATCCATACATGACTGCTGGAAAAACCATATCTATCTTTGACTAGACGGACCTTTGTCAGTAAAGTAATGTGTCTGCTTTTTAGTATGTTGTTTAGGTTTGTCATAGCTTTTCTTCCAAAGAGCAAGTGTCTTCTAATTTTATGGCTGCAGTCACCATCTGCAGTGATTTTGGGAACCCAAGAAAATAAAGTCTGTCACTGTTTCCATTGTTTCCCCATCTATTTGCCATGAAAGGATGGGACTAGATGCCATGATCTTAGTTTTTTGAATGTTGAGTTTTAAGACTTGAACCTTAGAATTTGCGAGAAACTCCATTATTTTTATGCTTGAACTGAACATCAGTGCCAGTTCTATAGGGATGCAGAAGACTCTCCTCTCTCTACAGCCACCTGGGAGGTGACTTGAGCCTTGCTGGAAGTCTGGGTGGTACTCAGCAGTGATAGTTACAACTGGCATCTCAGTGCTTAGGAGGAAGGTGGGTCACTCTGTCAAAATATACCAAGTGATATCTAAGAGACATGCCCTGGTCTCACTCAGGGAGACTGCAGTTATGGGTCTGGGGGACAGTTTGCAAAACTGTATCCTGGAGTTCTTGAGAAATTGACCCCACAGAACATGCCTGTTTATTCAAGCCAAACAGCAATGACAAAGGGCTGTTTGTTATATTGCTTCCAACAATAACTTGCTGGAGTCAATGGATGGTAGGATTGGCCTCATCTTGATGGTAGTTTCTACCCCTCCCTGCACAGAATTGTAAGGGATGATGGGCAGTCCCAACCTTGACATCTGGGAACAATTTCCTTGTGTGGATGAAGAATGTCATTAGAGGAAAGGTGCTGAAACCCTAAAAAGGCATCATCACAGAAAAAGTACAAGTTGGAGATCTCTGAACATTCCTGTAACACTGACATCCATTTACTTTCATATCTGAATCTGAAAGGGGGCCAATCTGAAAAGATGCTTGTTAAACCCAACTATACCTCTAATTGGTAGAATCTGAGGCAGTGGAATAAAGTGAAGAAGGAATTGTTTAGATTTTAAGCACAGGAGTCTTTTGGGAAAGGTTGATCATGATCTCGAATGTACACATGTACATACTTACACACGGGCAGACACTTATACACACATATATCTACACCAAGCTTGTGAATGATAGACACAACGATGTCTCTTTCCTGCACTTTTCCCAAGTAGGTACGCTTTTAGTAGCCAGGAAGAATGGTCTGGTTCTTAGCTTTGGAGATAATGGGAAAGTGCTTTGGCAAAACACACAAAAAATACTCCAACATAAAGTAAAAAGGTTAAAAAGAAAAGTGTAAAAAAAAAAAAAAGGTTTTGTCCTTCTAGATCAATAATTCTCAAACAAGTGCACAACAGAATCGAAATCCCATTCAATGGTTTCCTATCTGCTCTCTCCTCCTGGTAAGATCCCAGCTCTGCCCCCTTATTAGTCATGGGCTTGGGCAAGCTGAGGTCCTTCGAGCCTTAATCACCTTGCCTAACAAATAAAAATAACATTAGCCCCTACCTCATGGGATGGCATAAGGATTAAATGAGACAATACATGTGAAGCACTGAGGACAGTATCTGACATTGAGTAACCAGATAAATGGAGCAGGGAATGGCAACCCAGGGTCCTTGCCTGGAGAACCCCAGGGACAGAGGAGCCTGGTGGGCTACAGTCCATGGCGTCGCAAGAGTCAGATACAACTGAGTGACTAACACACCAGATAACAGGTTTACTACTTGGATTTTTTTATACGTGGCGCTTCTTCCTAGGAAACTTTTCCTAAATTATTACTAATCATATCCAGGAAGGAGAGGTCTTCGGTGACCTCTATAAGTGGCTGGCATTGATGTGGAGCGCAATTTCAGACAACCCACTGCTTTTTCAAGCAATGCAATGAGGAAAGTTAGGCTGCCACATTTAGTTATTTAAATAGAGTTATCTGTGCCTCCTCTCTCTCACGGGGAAGGCAACGGCACCCCACCCCAGTACTCTTGCCTGGAAAATCCAATGGACGGAGTAGCCTGGTGGGCTGCGGTCCATGGGGTCGCTAACAGTCGGACAGACTGAGCGACTTCACTTTCACTTTTCTCTTTCATGCATTGGAGAAGGACATAGCAACCCACTCCAGTGTTCTTGCCTGGAGAATCCCAGGGATGGGGGAGCCTGGTGGGCTGCCGTCTATGGGGTCACACAGAGTCAGACGCGACTGAAGTGACTTAGCAGCAGCAGCAGCCTCTCTCTCAAGAGTTCTAGAAAACTGGGAAAAACCCCAGTGACCACACACAGGAAAAGGTAGAAGTGACTCAGCTTGAGTCTGGAAACTCGCAGCCTGAGGTCTGCTGGGAAGACCTGGATACTCCCAGCTTTCCATTCCGAGGGGTTTTCCTCACATCCCTGATCTGTCTGTTGAGCCTCAAGTGCAGCTTGCTCTTTCTGCTGCTAGCAATGTATTCCCTTAAAGTTTCCACCCGGGGGGCCTGACATCAATCATTTACCAAGTCCCCAAGGGACACTATGATGTCATCACCAGGTATATCTAAACACCATCACAGGCATCCTGATTACAGGCAGTGATTAATGTTGACTGTGCCCAGAAATGGATGCCCCCTTCCCCAGCAATACTAACAGTAATGGTTTTTTTCCTTCTCATTTAAAATTACCAGTGAGTTCCACTGACTTCTAGTTGCTCAATTCCACACTGGGTCATTTTGAGAAGCTTTATTCACATAAGCATAAGTGTGAAATATCTTGTTAAAGCATTCTTAGTATATGACCTTCAAACGACTTAGCTCAAAGTACAATAGGCTGTTTACTAATAAACCACATGGATTGCAAACTCTTGGAGAGTTAAGTTGGATGAGAGCAATAGCAGCTTGTCTCCTCCTGGAAAATTCCTGGTGAAGTGACATCATCTGAATTTGCCCAGCCAGCTGTCGGTGGATAACTCATAGACCCTAAGGCATTGTGGGTAGCAAGCTCGTATTAAGTAATTATCTGGAATTGAGCCTATTTGAAATAGGATTTACATTGCCACCTTCATCCATACATTTCTGTTGACACGAGCATTTTAGATTTCATCCTTTATTTTTGCACTTCATATACACATTGGAATGGATGGCTCTGGGGGCATTTAGTTATATCGTGGGCTCAAACGAATCCTCATTCCTCATCATATGCTTGCTCAGTTTGGTAGCGCAAAGCCATGCTTCTTAAATCATTCCCCTAGCAGGTGCCCAGTTTCTCGGACTCGTCACTGACTTGTAAACAACACTGCCACCCTCAGGGAGTCCTGGGAAATGCCTTTCAACGCGAAAAGAAGTTGAGGTTGGTATGAGGCTGGAAAGCCCGCAAGAAATAAATGAAACAATATTTGTTTGAGTTGCAAGCTGGGGAAGAAAGGATTGTGTTGTCGAGATGTCCTAACAATTATGAGAAGGGTATTTTAGTTGTCTTAACAAAAGCTAAATGAAAGCGGGCATTTTCTGAGAGCTTTTGGGGGTTTCCAGGAGAGTGGGATTCCCTTCAGCCTCTCCAAATACTTGAGCAGCGACTCACCGACGAAATGTCAGCCCGTCACAGTTCCCTCTTTGTGTGAGACCCTTGCACGAGATACATGCCTTGCTGAGGAAGTCCCTTTTGTCACCAAGGTCACTTTGAGATTCCTCCCTCCCTCCCTGATCTCCCTTTGTGGTTGAATGCCACCAGTGTTCCAACGACCACATGTTGGTATGTGATCAAAAGACATTTTTAACCCACTCAGTTGGGCTGCAAATTAATAGTGACCCAGAGAAGCCCAGAAGAAAACTCTCTTTAGAGAAAAATCTTGATTTTCCAATTCTGGAGGAGGGGCTTTTCTGTTTGATCTTTGAACAGCTCAAGAGTCCAACTCCCAAAGAAGCCTCTGGGGTCAGCTCTTAGCAGGATGACTGGCATCTTTTAGGCACATCGGGCCAGTTTCATGTTAGCGCAACCAGGCACAGTGTCCAGGAAAGCAGGTCACAAACAATCCCCCTTGTCACACTCAGCCTGCTCTCCACTCTCTACTGCGATGGAAAATATGAAATGTTTATGCAAGACCAGCACTACCTATAAAGGGCCATAGGAACCTGCTTACCAGGGATCAGGGTACCCCCCTACACACACACACACATCCATCTTCTGTTCTATGCCAGATATTCCATCAAGGGGATGAGCTTTTACCATTTGGTTATATTGTTTGCAAAGATTTTGTCTATCAAACTATAGTTGAGCCATAGTATTTCCTCCTTTGATACATCACAGACTGAATTCCAAGCAAGCCTCTGTTTTGTTCAGCTCATGCAGTATTAGCAGGGGTAAATGCACACTCTTTTGTCTTTTGATGGAAATTGTTATAAGGGGCTTCCCTGGTGACTCAGATGGTAAAGAATCTGCCTGCAATGCAGGAGACCCGGGTTAGGAAGATCCCTTGGAGAAGGAAATGGCAACCCACTCCAGTATTCTTGCCTGGAGAATTCCATGNCTTTTGATGGAAATTGTTATAAGGGGCTTCCCTGGTGACTCAGATGGTAAAGAATCTGCCTGCAATGCAGGAGACCCGGGTTAGGAAGATCCCTTGGAGAAGGAAATGGCAACCCACTCCAGTATTCTTGCCTGGAGAATTCCATGGAGAATTCTTTTGTCTTTCGATGGAAAAACTGCCTGTATTGTGCCCAAGAAATCCAGGAACCCTAGGCTGCTGGAAGCTACCAGATGTCACTTGTAGCTTGTCATGAACTCATCAGAATCATTCATGAGGGACTTCCTTGGTGATCCAGAGGTTAAGACTCAACATTTCCAATACAGGAGGAAATGAGTATAGCCCCTGGTCAGGGAACTAATTTCCTATATGCCACATGGTATGACCAATAATAAATAAAAATAAAAGAACCACTCATGAAAGCAAGTTTTATGTCAGCATCAGGAGGACAGGACTCCAGACTCCTAATATGTTGAGAAGGGGATTTCAGAAAAGTAGAGAAAGAAGGGGTCTTGGAAGGACTGAGGCCAAGAGTGAAGGGACAGAGGACTGAAAACAAATCTCACCTAGTTACACTCTCATTAAAAGACATTTCACACACTCCTCTTAACTTCAACCGAAACGGGTATTTAGAAATTCACCAAAATATCAGTGCTTAGAACAGTACCTGACACAAGGCAGTTACTCAGTAATATTTGCAGTTTGAATGAAGGCATGGTAGTGGGGGAAAAGGAGTGCAACTTTTTAGTTCTTATATTTATTGTTTGATGTTATCTAAATTTACCATAATAGAAAAACAATAAATTTGATTTTAAAAAAAGAAAGAAAATAACGTGACTATTTAACTAGCAGAACCAGGATCCATACAGCAAGGCATAAGAAGATTGGCCCAAAGCAGAGCTCCAATCCCACACAGCAAATGGGCCTGGGCAACTCAGCCTGAATTGTGTTATTAATCTTCAGAAATCTCTGAGGCTCTCGTGAAAAAGCATGTTGCAAAGCTATTAAAGAATAGAATGTAATCTTATAATGCAAATAATTAGCTTGAAATATGTCTGATACAGCATTTTAGCTGTAGAATTCAATGTTATTCTGGAGAATTATAGCATACAGTAATGCTTAGAGTGGCAAAACAAAACGACAGAGTGGAGGGGGATAAAGTCTCTTTCTTCCTTTATTACATTTAGCTTGGCATAGATGTTGAATGCCTGATGTGTTTAGTTATCCTAATGATCACACTGCGTTCCATCAGAAGGCATAATTCGAAGCCTTGCAATTTAAATGTAACTGACCAAAGTCTCTGTGTCCAGTTATCTATGTTTGACATGACATTTCCTCTGTCCGTTGAGTGCTGAGCAAAAGGTCGGCCACACAGGTATCCCACTCCCAGGAGGGTGAACTGTAGCAATTATTTGCTGATTGACACCTGGGTCAACATGAGCACATGCAAAGCCCACAGAAAGCTGAGGCGAAAGCCTGAATACTAAAAATAAGGCATGGATGGGGCTGCATAAGTGCAAGGGATCCTGTTATTGTCATTATAAAGCCGCTTGACAAATGATCATGGTAGAAGTGGGAAACAGTGTCAGAAAAAGAAGAGACTTGGAACCACTTAACTGGGCTCTCTTCAATAGCCCTCTTTCATTCCTTCATTCCATTGGTTAGCCAGTCAATAACAACATTCATTCATAAATTCTGCAAATATTTATGGCACATTACAATGAGCTGAGTTCTAGGGACAGACTGATGACCGTGTCGTGAGAAGGCTTTGATTATCCTCCTTCTTAGAGGTAGATTCCAGTGGCTATTAAGAAACTAGATTTGGCAGGGGAGGGAATTTCACTTCTGTAAATGAACTGGGGCCAGACTGTCTTTCATCCCATCCTAGGACCTGTGTGGCTTTCCAATATGAAAAATAGTAGTAATTTAGTTTTCTTCCCCAAAGGATATTATATTTAAGCTATTTCTAAGTCTACATCTAGACTGAAAGATGAAAATAGCTACCAGTCCCACAAGACCTCCTAAGGCTCTGAGGCTACCCATCCCCACTCCTTCCTTCCCTGACTCACCTGCACAAGCTCCTGCTGCCTGTCCACTTGACCACGTGACAAGGTAAGATACAGCTGATGCCACCTTTGGAGTAAAATGCCTTTGGACTCTTCCCAGATTGGCGAACTTGTCTTTCCCTTATCAGATTCACAGATGTCATGGGACACCCATGGGGGATGGCATGGCTCACCACTCAGCTTGTAGTCCCAGTAAATTTAGCTGCACTATGAATGTGCCCAGGACAGTATCTGAGCTCTAACCCTCACAGTTTATCAGCTCAAATCAAAGACCACAGAACTACAAGTTCATCTCACTTGACTGTCTATGTGGCTGCTCTATTACATATCTTTTTGATCTTATGCTGTTCTAAACTGCCATGATCTCTTATATTTACTCTTTATCCTGAAAATAGAGTACCTTTTCTCCTATCTTCTTTTTCTGCGTATGGTGGAACTGTATTTGATCATTTGATGGGTCCAGTGGTAAAGAACCTGCCTGCCAGTGCAGGAGATGTGAGAGACGCTGGTTAGATCTCTGGGTCAGGAAGATCCCCTGGAGGAGGGCATGGCAACTCACTCCAGTAATCCTTACTTGAAGAATCCCCATGGACAGAGGAGCCTGGTAGGCTACAGTCCATGGGGTCGCAGAGTCGGACACAACTGAAGCGACTTAGCACACAGCATGCACTCACCTAATATCCACAATATCGGGGAAAGTTGGAAATGTTTTCAAATTCATAGGTGTTGGAGCAAGACGATGACAGAATTTCAAAATAGTGCTTCCCATTTATGGGGCTCAAGATAACAATGAGCTTTCAGAGCTGTGACAGAGGTTGGTTTTTATGAGAAGACATCCCAGGCTGTATGGTCTTGAAGAAAAAAATGTTGCCTGAGGTGAAGACTGGATCAGTATTTACACCAAAGAAATACGCCTGAGGGTAAATATCTCTGTGGTATTTTCTCCATTCAAGAGCGGCTAGAATATGGTAATTGTGGATTTGGTTTTCTTTTAGTTGTATTGAGTCCAAGGACTGCAGCCAAGGAGGAAGAGGAGAGGGAAGAAGAGGAAGGATGAGTTTCCACAAGTTCTATATATTGAAGGCAGTGGTTAATCACTGAAGCCAGTGAGTTACCCACTGACTCAACAAGTATTTATAGCATCCATCTGGGCCTGGCTCGGGGCTGGGTTCTAGAGATAAGACAATGAATGAAGCAGAAGTTGTTTCTTTTTCTCCTGAAGCTCTGGGCATATTAAGAGGAAAAAGACATTGAACAAATCATTATAAATTGGAAGTTAATCATGAAAAAGGAAGTAGAGGTGGCCACTGTAGGAACATAGAATAATGGGTCCTGACCAAATTGGAGTGGGGAACAGACATGAGGGGAGACTGGAAACATCCACCTTCCAGACCTGGAGTTGTTACGGTGTCGCCAGCTGAAGGGTGGGAGGAGTCTGGGAGTGATGGAAAAAGAGACATTGAGACAGGACAAGAGCATTGCTGTTCTAGTCCTTTAGAGGGGTTGCTATACTGTTGTCCACAGGCCAAATGGGGGGCCAGAGTTTGTTTTTGTAAATAAAGTTTTATTGGGACCCCCATGCCTATTCACTTGCCTATGATGAAAGGCCATTGTCAAACGGCCATGCCAGAATCTGGTCCAAGCATGGCAACGGACTGCAATGCCACAGTCCACTACAAAAGAGACTGTGTGGCCTGGACACCTCCAATACTTATGACCAAAAACAAATTTACCAGCCTCTAGTCTGAATTCATTTATTCCTTTGGCTGCTCCGGGTCTCTGTTGTGGCACTTGGAATCTTTAGTTTCGGCACGTGGGATCTAGTTCCCTGATCAGAGACTGAACTGGGCCCCCTGCATTGGGAGTGCAAAGTCTTAACCACTAGATCACCAGGGAAGTCCCCTCATCTCTAGTCCAGAGCAAGTGATCTAGTCACAGTTATTAATACTAGATGCTGTAAAAAAGCACTCCAAAATCTCAGCTATTTACCAGATAAGAGTTTCCCTCGATTGTCACAGCTCTTGGAGCAGCTGACCTGGGTGGCTCTTGTCCAAGTAGTGAAGCGGGAGCTCCACTGGAGGTTCTATAACCCAGCTGTGCACATGGGGAGCAGAAAACGGAGTCGAGGATGTGACACGCATTAGGGGCCAGGTCTGGGAGTGCTGTGCATCACTTCCACCTCCATCCTGGCGCTCATATGGTCCCACCCATGTCCTAGGGGAGGCTGAGAAAGGAAGTTTCCTGTGTGCTTGTGAAGAAAAGGAGATGCTTTGGGGAATACATAGCAAGCAATGCCTCTGCTATAGCAAACGAGACATACTCACACACACAACTGAATAGGGCAAGACTAGAGTGATAAGACCCCACCTCTTCACAAACACCTAACACCCACAACCCTGTTCCCATCCTCGGGTTATTTTTCATCCACCTAACAGTCAGTCTTGGCCTTTGTACTTCTTGAATCATTTTACAGAAATACTTCTGACCCAAGGTCCCCACACTCTTTGAATATGGAGGAAGAGGAGTTTTTCCTGAGTCAAGAGAACACATTGAAAACCAAAAAAGGAAAAATCAAATAATGTGGAGAAATAGCAAAAGATTTTTTTTGAAAAACAAGAGGAATGAGAAGGACTGGTACAAGCAACTATTAAAATATTTTATGGAGCTAAGGCTCCATAAAATATTTACATATGAAGAGACAGATATCAATGGAATAAAATATGAAAGTAAGAGATTAATATTTGTAACATAATTCAATTAGGAAAGGAAAGCTAATAAAATAAATTATAGTGGTATAAATTATTACCAATTTGAGGAAAATATATCCTCACTCATAACACACAGACACACACACACACACATGTACAGGAAACTGGAATGGGTATTGATTAAGGCAGCAGCAGCTACAGTCAGCATGAAAATGAAAGTGAAAGTCGCTCAGTCCATCCAACTCTTTGCAACTCCATGGACAATACAGTCCATGGAATTCTCCAGGCCGAATACTGGAGTGGGTAGCCTATCCCTTCTCCAGGGGATCTTCCCAACCCAGGAATCGAACCGGGGTCTTGGACTGCAGCCCACCAGGCTCCTCCATCCATGGGATTTTCCAGGCAAGAGTACTGCAGTGGGGTGCCATAAGAGCCCAATTTCTTAACCATTCCTTAGTATCCTTCTTAAATAAGACTCATGAATCTGTATACTAGCCTGAAACCATTATCAATCAATTTTAGGAACACGGAATTAAGGTATACTGTCCCTACCAAAAAGTTTTTAAAAGTATCTATAAGTTTAAAGAAGAATAATGAAGTGAACACCTATGTGCTCACCACAGTTAAGAAATATAGCATCATCAGTACTTTAGGAGCCCGACATGAGCCTTTCCCAACTTCATCTGCCATCCCAGATCACCAGAAGGTTGTTTTTTTTAAAATCAATCCTTTGCCTTTCTTTCTTTCTTTCTTTTTTTTAACACAGTTGGTGTCTTTAAACTGTACTTTGTTTTGCCAGTTTTTGAACTAGGAATGGCAGGTGACCTTTTCACTACTTTCACTACCTTGATCTTGAACCTTATGAGTCATCCACTTCATTAGTTTCTGCATTCCTCTAATCCCATCAGCCTCTATGTTTTAAAATTTTTAGTAAATGTAGTAATTTAAATTTTAGTAATTCTCTTCCTAATATAATCTTTTAAATCTCTTTCTCTTTTCATTGAACGTATTCAGTAGGATGTTGATAAATGCAAGCAGTTTAAGTGAGGAGCTAATTTGTAGCACTGCTGATTTCCTTGGGTAAGTTTCCCCACCATGGCTGGCTGATTTCAGGCTATTAACATGATGCCACCGAACATGGGACTGGAGAGAGATGCATAGACTTCCCCCTTGTGAGCTGGTATAAGCCAGTTCCAACACATCCCTCATCCTGCTATATTGTTGTTCTAGCCACTTAGTCATGTTTGACTCTTTACAACCCCATGGACTGTGGCTCACCAGGCTCCTCTGTCCATGGGATTCTCCAGGCAAGAATACTGGAGGGTGTTGCCATTTCCTTCTCCAGGGGATCTTCCTGATCCAGGGATCAAACCCAAGTCTCCTGTGTCTCCTGCATTGCAGGTAGATTCTTCATCTGCTGAGCTATTGGGGAAGACTGAAAGGGTGTGTTGTCTCCCCATTGGGGAATTGAACCATGGTCTCCCATGTGACATGTGGGTATCCTCACTACTATACTAACAAGGGCAAAGCCTCAACCCTGAATGAACCTACCAAAACATTTTCTCCCTTGTTGTACCTGAATATCCTCATGCCCTTTAATACTAGAGTAGTCTGTTGTGCCAAACTGAACCAGAAGTCAGAGGCAAAGGAAATTTTGTATAGTTCATGCAGATCAGCATCTTCATAGGACTGTATTAGTTTCTTATACCTACTGTAACAAATTATCACAAACTTGGTGTTTAACCAACAGAAATTATTCTCTTGTAGTTTTGTGGAAAGTTAAAAATGAGACTTACAGGGCTAAAATTAAGGTGTTAGCAGAGACCCACTAATCAGAGACATCCTTGAAGAATCTCCCCCCTACTCCCTGAGTCGATTCAACAGACATGAGTCGACTTGATGGACCTGATGGCATCACTAACTCAAGGGACCTGAGTTTGAGCAAGCTCCGGGAGTTGGTGTTGGACAGGAGAGCCTGGTGTGCTGCTTCCAGTCCGTGGGGTCACAAGGACTGACCCCAGTCCATGGAGTTGCAAGGAGTTGGACACAACTAAGAGACTGAACTGACTGACTGAACTGAGAGATCCACTCCTTCCAGAGGCCCTACAAGATAATCAGTTTGTTTGCTTTTTCCAGAGTCAAGAGCTGCATTCCTTGGCTCGTGGTTCATCTTCAAAACCAGTGATATATCACTGGTATATATTCTTCTTTTCCCTCTGACTGTGCTTCTTTCCTTTGGCCTTCTCTTCTGTGTCCTATGCCTTCTGTCTCCTTTGTACAAAGACATTTAAATTGCATTTAGGATCCACTGGGATCTTCCCATCTCAAAATTCTTGACTTCATTGCATCAGCAAAGTTCCTTTTGCTAAATAAGGCATTTGTGGGTTCCAGAAATGGTGAACTGAGGGGACTTTGGGGGACATTATTCAGTCTCCCACAAGAGTAGAAGAAGGACGATAATAGACCTGGAAGAATAAATAGAAGATATTCTATATGACCCACCCTTTTGCCCCACAGCATCACTCTTACCCTTCCTTTAGGTGGAAAGTTCATGTGCCTCATGCAGGAACCACTCAAAGTCTCATCAGGTACCATATTATTGTTGAGTGACATCAATTTGTTCATACTCCCTCCTGAAACCTAAAATATTAGTCACTAGCAATAATCCTCATATATGATAGTTATGGGGATTGAAGGAAAAGAAACAATTCATAGCTCATAATAGAAGCAATTAAGAGCATAGTTTCCATAGTCCTTGTTTCTACAGTTGATCCTGAGGACCACATAGATAGTCAAAGACACTGAAGAATTTAGGGTTCTTGCTGCCTCTAAAATCCACTTAGCAGGGGTCCGGTCAGTCTAATGTCATTGCTATAAGCAGGCAGGGTGATGTTTCCTGGGAAGATTGAAATCCTTCCACTGCATAGCTTCTGCACCAGGATGGCACAGGGGACTAGCCTAAGAGTCTTACCTTGGCATAAGGCATGCGTGTGCTCTGTGCTCAGTCGCTCAGTCATGTTCGATTCTTTGCAGCCCATGGACTGTAGCCTGTCAGGCTCCTTTATCTGTGGAATTTCCCAGGCAAGAATGCTGAAGTGGGTTGCCATTTCCTACTCCTGGGGATCTTCCCAAGCCAGGGATCAAAACTGAGTCTCTCACATCTCTTGCATGGGCAGGCAGCTTCTTTACCACTAGCGCCACCTGGGTATGAGTCCTCTATAATCTTATTTCTCCAAACTAAAGGTTCAGTTCAGTTCAGTTCAGTTCAGTTCAGTTCAGTCGTGTCTGACTCTTTGCAACCCCATGGACTGCAGCATGCCAGGCTTCCCTGCTGCTGCTGCTAAGTCGCTTCAGTCGTGTCTGACTCTGTACGACCCTATAGATAGCAGCCCACCAGGCTCCTCCGTCCCTGGGATTCTCCAGGCAAGAACACTGGAGTGGGTTGCCATTTCCTTCTCCAATGCATGAAAGTGAAAATTCAAAGTGAAGTCGCTCAGTTGTGTCCAACTCTTTGTGACCCCATGGACTGCAGCCCACCAGGCTCCTCCGCCCATGGGATTTTCCAGGCAAGAGTACTGGAGTGGGGTGCCATTGCCTTCTCCACCAGGCTTCCCTACTCATCACCAACTCCCATGAGACTGCTCAAACTCACGTCCATAGAGACGGTGATGCCATCCAATCATCTCATTCTCTGTCATCCCCTTCTCCTCCTGCCTTCAATCTTTCCCAGCATCAGGGTCTTTTCCAATGAGTCAGTTCTTCACATCATACGGCCAAAGTATTGGAGCTTCAGTTTCAGCATCAGTCCTTCCAATGAATATTCAGAGTTGATTTCCTTTAGGATTGACTGGTTTGATCTCCTTGCAGTCCAAGGGACTCTCCAGAGTCTTCTCCAACACCACAGTTCAAAAGCATCAATTCTTTGGCGCTCAGCTTTTTTTATAGTCCAACTCTCACATCCACACTTGACTACTAGAAAAATCATTCCAGTATGATTCCAAATTTTATTGTTTGGAGAAGAGATGAAACCCGCCAAGGGGACAGAGAAGGAAGGGACATTTGGATGAAAACAAGAGAGTGAGGTGTGATGGAGACTAGGTGAAAGGTGTGTTTCAAGAAAGGAAATCAGTATATATTAGCACATGAGAAAATGTGCTTTGACTAGACAGACCTTTGTGGGCAAAGTGATCTCTCTGCTTTTTAATATTCTGTTTAGGTTTGTCATAGCTTTTCTTCCGAGCTTTTCTTCCCAACTAAAGAAGGGCCTGTCATACACAGCCCAAGGTGCGAGGGCTGAGTGTGGATAAAGCAGATCTGCTGCTGCTGCTGCTAAGTCGCTTCAGTCATGTCCGACTCTGTGTGACTCCAGAGACGGCAGCCCACCAGGCTCCCCCGTTCAAGAGTCTTTTATTTCAGCCACAAGAGGAGGTGGCGAGGAGAAACTGGTTCTTCAAGGATGCCTCTGAGCTTTCCTATCTTATACACTGACAAGTCATTTTTGAACTTAAGAGTCATAATTCGCCGCCATTGTCTATCTGGTTTCCGAGTGACCTCTTGTCCCAAGGCAGTATACGATTCTTGTCTAACTGGGTTGAAGGGGGAAAGGGAAAGTCCTTCAGGGCGTGAGGAGATATTCATTGAGCTGAGAGCAGGTGGGAGTGGCAGGGAGCACATCAATGGCCTCTTTGAAATATGATCCTCACTGTTTCTCTCATTCACATGTTACCGCCTCTCCATTTCTCCCTTCTTCTCTTCCCCATTCTCAGCCAAAAGTGATAAAATCCCTTCATTTCCTCACCTGCCATTCACGACTCTGCCCACTCCATTCTGACTGGCCCAGCATCCCTCCACCACTTCTCCCTGGGGGTCACCTAGGACCTCTGAGTCTCCCAGGGGATGTGTTTCAGTCCTCATCTTATTTGCCCTGTCAGCAACATCCTCTCACTGCTTCCTTCTTAGACTTTTTCTATTTGCCACTCCAGATCTGTGCTTCATCTTTTCACCCTACCCTAGCGTGCTGACTTCTAAGCATTACAGCAACAGGCTCCTGTACCTTCTAACAGGTTTGGCCAGTGAAAGTCCAGGCAGGAGATTAGATGAAGAGAGGAGAGAAAGGTCAGGGTATTTATTCCCCTGCCTTTTCCTCCACCAAGCTCCAGTTGAGCAGTTGTTGGGCAGACCCCTCTGATAGCCACAGTTCTTCTGGGTTCAGGTAACCCCCATTCTCTCTGACCCATAGGTTAGACCAACCTGTTGCTGGCCTTGGGCTGCTTCAGTGTCCCTTGTTGGTATCTTAACATTGCTCACTCTTTTGCAAACAATTTCTTCATTAAACTCTTTAATCACCCATTTTCTCATGTGCTAATGTATTACTGATTTCCTTTCTTGAAACACACCTTTCACCTGGTCTCCATCACACCTCACTCTCTTGCTTTCATCCAAATGTCCATTTCTTCTCTGTCCCCTTGGTGGGTGTCATCTCTTCTCCAAACAATAAAATTTGGAATTCCATTAAGTCCTGAGCCCTGTTTTCTTCCTACTGTATTCCATTCTAAACTTTCTTCAACATTCACACTTTCGCTAACTACCTAGAAGCCATCAACTCAAATACTTATATCTCACCAGCCACACCCCTTCTTTGGGATCCAGGCTGGTGCATTCAACTTCCTTTTTACTGCTGTCTCCTTCGTTAAATCAGTGAATATTGTTTTGAGAGCCTACTATGTTCTGAATGTGTTTTTGAATATTTAAAAGGGCTTCAAACTTCTTCCAAACTCAATCTATGATTTCTCACTCCTTTCCCTAACCCTTTTCCTTTTCCCTTGCTCCCTTCTCTAGTGAGAGGTTTCAACACCATCCATCCAATCTCACAACCAGGAGCCTAGGAGATCTTCGGTTCCCTTTCTTATGGCTCCCTTTTGCTTACCCTCCTTAACTAACTCATCATGTTACTGACTCATCAGTTTATCTCCTAAATATCTCTTGAATTTAACCAATTTTCTCCATCTTTATCATCACTACCATACACCAAGCTGCCACTGTTTCTTACCTTTCTTATCCCCCTACTTAAAGAGAACTTAAATTCAGTTCAGTTGCTCAGTCGTGTCCGACTCTTTGCGACCCCATGAATCGCAGCACGCCAGGCCTCCCTGTCCATCACCAACTCCCGGAGTTCACTCAGACTCACGTCCATCGAGTCCGCGATGCCATTCAGCCATCTCATCCTCTGTCGCTCCGTCTCTTCCTGCCCCCAATCCCTCCCAGCATCAGAGTCTTTTCCAATGAGTCAACTCTTCTCATGAGGTGGCCAAAGTACTGGAGTTTCAGCTTTAGCATCATTCCTTCCAAAGAAATCCCAGGGCTGATCTCCTTCAGAATGGACTGGTTCTGTCTCTTATACACATCTGCTATCAGTTAGAAATGTGTCTGCTCAGGACTTCCCTAGTGGTCCACTGGCTAAGACTGTGCTCCCAATGCATGGGGCCTGGGTGCAATCCCTGATCAGAGAAGTGAAGTGAAGTGAAACTCCCTCAGTCGTGTCCGACTCTTTGAGACCCCATAGACTATACAGTCCACGGAATTCACCAGGCCAGAATACTGGAGTGGGTAGCCTTTCCCTTCTCCAGGGAACCTTCCCAACCCAGGGATTGAATCCAGGTCTCTCACACTGCAGGCAGATTCTTTATCAGCTGAGCCACAAGGGAACCCCAAGAATATTGGAGCGGGTAGCCTATCCCTTCTCCAGAGGATCTTCCCAAACCAGTAATATGAACTGGGGTCTCCTGCATTGCAGGCAGATTCTTTTTTTTTTTTTTTCTTACATGATAGTATACATATTTCAATGCTATTCTCCCAAATCATCCCACCCTCTACCTCTCCCTCTCCCTCAGAGTCCAAAAATCCACTCTACACATCTGTATCTCTTTTACTGTCTTGCATACAGGGTCCTCATTACCATCTTTCTTTCTTTTTTTTTTTTTAATTAAAAAAATATTAACTCTTTATTTGAACTCCCAAACATGAACACCACCCCCCACCTCCCACCCCACATCATCCCTCTGGATCATCCCCTGCAGGAGGATTCTTTACCAGCTGAGCTATCAAGATGAAACTGGAGCCTATTATACAGAGAGAAGTAAGCCAGAAAGAAAAACATCAATACAGTATACTAAGGCATATATATGGAATTTAGAAAGATAGTAACGATAACCCTACATGCGAGACAGCAAAAGAGACACAGATGTATAAAACAGTCTTTTGGACTCTGTGGGAGAGGGCAAGGGTTTCCACATATGTCACAGCCTAGTTACATGGCATCACCATGACTCGAATCTTCAAAACCAGAAGCTTCAATTTCCTCCTTGTTTGCTCCCTGCTTTTTATCCCTCACCATCATAAGGTGATGATACATCATAAGGTGTATCATCCTGCCAATCCAAAGCTCATAAGTACCTCCTCCTTCTCTGTAAGGCGCATCCCTATTGGCCGAGTTCATTATCTCATCATTTCGACTTCCAGCTTCCTCCCTCCAGTGCTCCCAGTTATTCCTCTCAAGTGCAGACCCATGTGAAAGTGTAGAATGTCATTTCCTTACCTAACTTTATGCAATAGATTTCCATTACCTACAGAATAAAGCTTATGGAACTTAGCTGGCCCTATAAAGTCTTCCTCAATGATGTCAGAGCTGATCTATTCGATCTGACCCTCAATCACTCCCTACAGATTAAGCTGTATCCTTGGTATCTCCCAGGTGACCACAAACCTATCCCATACGCCTCATTTCCTCTGCCTTACTCTTTTCTTGTTTCTAAAGTAGGTGTATTCCTGCTTATCTTTTTATGATACATCATAAAAAGTCCTGCTTACCTTTTTATAAAACATCATCCATTCTAGAAAAGTCTCCTCACTGCCCAGGCAAATTTCCCTATTCCCTCATTTTTTATAACTCTAGGAATATAACATTAACAATGCAACATATGCTATAATAGATTGATGTTCATTGCTAAATTCCTTAAATTGAGGTATCTGCTTTTCTTTTATTAACAGTAATCTTTGAAGGTTCCACCTGCCTGGTTTTCTTGTTTGTTTGCAGAAAATCCTATTTATCCTGGCTTCCCTGCCTTCCTCTTCAGAGCAGTCTCAGAATTATTTGAGATGCTGTGTCCCAGGCTGAAGTCTTCAATTTCAATTAAAAAAATATAACACTCAATATTTAGGTTGTGTGTTTTATTTTTTCAGTTAACATTATATATGGTGATAATGTTAACTAGACTCATGTGGTAATCATGTCCCAATGTATAAAAATATGAAATCATTATATTATACATCTGAAACTAACATGTTATATGTCAATGATATCTCCATAAAAACATGTTTAAATTAAAAAACAGATTAATGTACATTAAAACATGCTCCCCTGGTTTCTTATTTCTTAAGGCTATGAACCAAAGCTTTTGCTTTTAACTTTAGGAGGCACTGCACCATCTGATATATAATAGACACTGAAAAATTATTTTTCAAATGAAAATGAGGGGAAAAGAAAAAGAAAATCACAGGATTAGTGTTTAGACATGGTATAACCTCCTCAGCTGTAAAAAGAGACAGGTTTAGATGAAACTCTCTGCTTCCTCCTGCTTTAAAATATTTCTGGATTTTAAGGAAATATTAATAGAAGCAACCCAGTAATCTTTCATGACAGAGTAACATAATATTAAATTTCACAAACTACACTGTGGTCAATCAAGTACGAATTCAAAGATGGATTTTTTTTTTTTTTTTCCTTAAAACGTGTTCTCCAGTTGCTGGATGAGATGTGTTAGTTCTGGAAAGAAGCCAATACTGGGCTTGGAGAAGAGTTAAAAGCCAATAGAGACATTACTTTTAATTATATTAAAAGCATCTTGTAAATTTCCCATCAGTTATAACATAAATTTCTCTCCATTAATCATTGAAAGACAAGTGTCTGCAGTTTGGCCTACTGGGGCTAAAATCTGGATACAGAATATTGTTTGAATGTCTTCAAGCCTAGTTAGTCTAAGAGACACAAGTACACAAACAAATACACACCCACATACACACAAATGTGCCCTCATCCAAAGAAAGATAGGGTTTGAAATTAAAAAGTAGTTTGGTATGAAGAGGGGACGTGGGTGAGTATACATTAGTAGGACATTTGGGATCGGGGCTGAAGTCAGTGATGGATGCTGACCGTAGTCACTGAAGTCAGTTACATATTTCTTCTTCTGGGCTAGGTAGGGGGATGGGTACCATGGTCAGGCTGAAAAATCAAGTCACAAGATTTAATTCTGGCTCTGCCATTAGCATCTTCTGTGACCTTGGTTAAGTCAATGCCTCTTCAGGATCTATTCTTGGACCAGGTTAACCACTCAAAAATTTACCTATTTATTGCAGTGTGGTTCCTCCCAGACTTAACCTTCATTGACTTTCACTCTTAACATTATGCTCTCGGTTTTTATGAAAGGCCTCTACCAAAACATAAATAAACCAACATAAATTATTCCAAGTATTCTATTAATGAATCATTTTACTTTCTAATATACATTAGAAAGGTATACATAAGGTATTGGAGATGTTATTTATTTCCTCTTTATGAAATTTCCACATGGAAAAAATTCTCACAGAATTTAATTAGAGGAAAACAGCCTCCTCTTCCTCAAACTTATCACAGAAGTTTTCTATTAATGACTTTCATATTTTTCCTGCTACCAGAATGCCCAAAGGTTCTTTTTTCTTTCTTTTTTGATTTAATATAGTCTTGTTCAGTCGCCCAGTCATATCCGACTCTTTCAACCATGGACTAAAGCACACCAGGCCTCCCTGTCCCTCATCATCTCCCGAAGTTTGCCCAAGTTCATGTTCATTGCATCGGTGGCTATAGTCTTACATATACATAATATTGTAATCCAAAATTGATCATTTTAATATTTTAATATATGCCCATCAAGTTTTCTTCTGGGTAATTTTGAGATCACACTACACAAGGAATTTCATGTGCCTCTTTTTTTGCACAATATCATGTTAGCATTTTCCCGTATCTATAGTAAAATTGCTTTGAGAGGGTTTTTTGCTTTTCCATTTAAAAAAATTTATGTTGATTTTAGTTTTGTTTCCAGGACATTACCAGTAAATTTGGTTGAATAACTTTTGGATATAGCCTTTTTCCTTATGCCCTTCCTAAAGTTGTTATTTTCTGTTTTTTTTTTAAATTGAAGTATAGTTGATTTACAATATTTGTGTAGTTTCTGGGTACTGTTAAGTGATTCAGTTACCCAAATATATACATATATATTCTTTTTCATATTTTTCATTATAATTTACTACAAAATATTGAGTATAGTTCCTGTGCTATACAGTAGGATGTGGTTTATCTCTTTATATAAATTATATATTGTGTCTGCTAATCCAAAACTCTTGGATGTGGATCTGGTTCTTAGCTGCACTCCTCCACAGCTCACCTCTAGCCATCTTAGAACCAGCCTTGTCAAGTGACTTTTGATCTCCATGTGTTGCCCAAGCATGGTATTGGGTTCAACCATGAATTCCAAAACACAGCTGAGACCTGGTTTTCACACACCATTACAATCACCTTTGGCTGAAAGCTGGGTGAAAGCATAAGGGAGTTAAAAGCATAAGGGTTTTACACACACACATACAAGGCTTACAGGACAACCTTCCCTTTTTGCCCCCACCTCCCAAGGGGCCAGCAATAGGCAACCAGCACCTGTTCTTAGGAAAGCTGGGTCCCACAGGCCTCTCCTTTCAGCTCAGAGACTCTAGGACACAGGGAGCAGATGTCCTCAGAAGTCTGACTTCCATCTCCACGGGGCTCCCCCTTTAACAACTTGTTTTAACTCTTCCAGCCTCTTCTCTTCGTGGCCTCAGACCTAGTGGTGACAGCTACTTCTTTGGGTTGCCACCCCTGTGAAACCCTTTCAGTCACCTAGTTGACACCGTTTGGCCTAACTGATAATTCTTCCTGTGAAATTTCTATGAAATTCTCCTGGTTGTGGTTATGCCTCCTGACTAGGTCCTGAATGACGCAGAGCTGAGATTCAAATCCATGCAGGTTGGTGTTAGAGGCTCTGGCCCACCACCCAGAACAGAGAAAAACACAAACAAAAGGAAACAATTATTTTCTTCCCCTGCATCACCAGCCAGCCTCTTCTCACTCGTATCCTCGGGGATGCTGTTTCACCCCTGAGGAACGCAACCTTTGACCAAACTACGGAGCCCAGTTCAGCGCCTCCCTGTCTCCAGTCCAACACAGGATGTGGGCTTTAACTTTGATTAACCTATAGGGTGTTTTTCCAAAACAAAAGAGCTGTCAGCCCCCAAAGGCACAATCAAGCCTCCGGCTCTAAAAACACAAGGCAACACCGACTTTGTGAAAAGAAAGCTGTTGTTTTTCTTAGGTTTCACGTATCTGGGCCCCATTGCCTTCAGGGAGCCCAAGGTCAATGGCTGTGCTTCTCAAGAACCTCTTCAAGGCAAAACATGCTTTGAAGCACAAGATGTGATAAATGAGACAGTCTGAAACCTGGTAGCAAAGACCCAGTGCCCCCTGAGCAGCAAACACCCATGATCATGGTAGTTTCACCGAAATATTGACTCAATTCATTAAAGCTGCTTTGGCAGCGAATAACTGAAATGAACTGAAGGATTCAACCGAGCTTAAGCATGAAAACGGACTTGGTTATTTGAACACAGTGCCGGATCACAAAACCTCAGGGTAGATTTGAATGCTGCTGGATTTAGAAAGGGACTAAGGAGACATCTGGCCTCTTTTCTGCCTCATCGTCCCTCCTGATGCTCTGATTTTTCAGGTCTCTTTCATTCTGTCCCTTCCCACCAGCTTTTCCAGCATACCTCTGCTCTGACAAGAGGAAGGCCACTTACCAGCAAGTCCTTGCGGGAACTAAACCTCTCTCTGGGTCTTAGGTCAGGGTCCACTCATGTTCCTTGCCGAGGGGTCAAGTTCATGTTTTACAAAATAGGGAGGCAAGTTCTTTACTTGGGGAAGCAGAGGGCAGAAAAAGAGCAATTGTTAATTCAGGCAGGCCCTCCCTCTGACCATGAGGTTTCTGCCGCTCTTATCCTGAACATCTCAGTGCTTATCTATTATTCAATTCCATGGCAGATATTAATTTTCAGGGAAAAAAAATCATTCACTATCATCAGCTGTAATCTTCCAAATGCTTAAAGAAAATTAAGTTTCTAACTAATACCGGAGTCTGCAAAACAGCCACCTTGCTTCCCATATTAGGGAAGGACAAAACAGAAAGTATAATAGGAGAGGGAAGGTTTACCAAGGTATTAGGTACCCTATGGGCATAATAAATGTTCAGCCAGATTTATTGTTATTATAATAGGTACAATAGGTAGTCTCACAAGTAAAATACTTAATGTGATTATAATGTTTATAGCATATAATCCGGCAAAGAGCTTTGGGTAAGGGGAGAGGGAGGGGGACTGTGGTGATTGTGTCCCAGTTGAAACCCCCCAAGGGCTCACATTGCTGAGCAGCCATCCCGCCGGGGCTGATCCCAAGAACCAGCCAAGGGCACAGACCACTTGAAATGAGGGAGTCTCCCAGTTCTGAGAGCCTGTTCTTCAGGACAACTTAATTCTATTTCCAGCCTATGACTCCGCAGCCCACCTTTTCTGACCCTCAGACTCACACACCCAGCAGGCATGGTTGGTGCCCTTGGGACACTGCTTTATCACCAGGTGGGACCTGGTCCATTCAGCTGAATCTGCCCCCCCTGACCACATAATTCACCTCGGCGAGGAAGTCTGGCGGCCCCTCTTGGGGTCCACAGGCACAGTTGAGACCGATTTACCCCAAGGTTCTTCTGGCCCAAGTAGCATCCTCTCAAGCTTCACTCAGTTTTGCCGGGTGACTCACCTACTTCAGCCTGAAGGGGCACCTGCCCGGGCTCCCTTCCTCTCGGCTACTCTCATCAGGGGCAGGAGACAGGAAAGCTGTCAGGAGCGAAGATGAGACAAGTTAGACCGCAAAGGGCCTCCTAGTGCCTGAACTTGAGTCCCAGCCCAGCAGTCCATCTCTCACCAGCTGGGGAGGAAGAGGTTGTCCTTTACCCTTCTTGGTGATTCTAGTTGGTCTAAGAATGAAATTGACATGAGACAGATTAAAGATTCAGTAACAAGCATCCATGGGAGGGACCCAGGAAAAGACAGCAACTCACCAAAATGGCCCAAGCCCTCACCTTAAACACCGTCTTCAGCTAAAGACAAAAGAGGCTGTTGAGGGTAGGCGTTTGGGACTTCAAGGGGGNATTCATGTCAGTGTATGGCAAAATCACTACAATATTGTAATTAGCCTCCAATTAAAGTGAATAAATTTATTAAAAATAAAATCCCTTACCAAAAAAATAAATAAATAAAAAGTGATACTTATAAAAAAAAAAAAAACCAAGACCTCATATGCTGCAACTAAGAGTTCACATGCTTCAACAAAAATTCCCATACGGTGCAACTAAAGAACCTGGTGCAGCCAAATAAACTTTTTTTAAAGAAAGAAAGAAATGTGTCTGCTCATTTTTTCTCCTTCAAAGGTGAGTTCTTGGGCACAACTAAAGTTGCCCAGCACAGCTTGAATGTATTGCAGATTATTCATGTCACTGGAAATGCATCCTGCAGTAAATTCGTTTTTGTTCTATATATATGTTGTCATTCATCATTGCAATAGTGTTCTTGTGGGAAAACAGATTATGAATCGTGTAATAACCATGACTAATAATAAACAAAGCTCTTTGTTTCTTGCTCTAATGGAAATAAATCAGCCAGAAGTTGCATTCCGGCTCCACCCCCAACCCCCCAAAGAGAGTTATCCATTACTGGAAAGTATCTGCAATTTAAAAAAATGTGACTGCCTTTCCCCAAATCTAGACAAATTATAGCAACACTACAGAAAATCTCCAAAGATTTTAGTATCTTTGCAGAGAACATGGGACACATCCCAGTGCCTAGTTTCGTAATGCATCAAGAGTGTCCACAGCAAGTGACACTTTGAGATGTCTTCCTGGCTTTGACTCTCTTCCACGTTAGTACCCTTTATAGTGTCATTTGACCAGACCAATTGTTCGCTTGGCATTAGGAAAATAACTCTTTCCCTATCTTCTGAATTTTGATGGGAGATGAGCTTCTGAACCACACCACCTGTCTTCCCGTCAGGTTTATGCTCTTTCTCTTGAGATCTCCAATCTGGATGGCACTCAGAATAGTGGATACAGCACTGAGCTAGGATAGGGGGCTACTGAGGAAGACTTTACCCCTCACCCAGCTTGTAATTCTCTGGGCCTTGGCATCCTTGTGCTGAAAGGAGAGGGCACATTAGAACTCCCATCTAGAAAAACGGTGCAGATACAACTATTTTCAGGGCAGGAATACAGACACAGATATACATAATGGACATGTGGACACAGTGGGGGTAGGGGAGGATGGGAGAAATTGGGGGATTGGGACTGACACGTGTATACTACCATGGGCAACACAGATAGCTAGTGGGAAGCTGCTATATAGCACAGGGAGCTCAGCTCAGTGCTCTGTGATGACCGAGAAGGGTGGGATGGGAGAGGGGTTGGGAGCGAGGCTCAGGAGGGAGGGGATATATGCATACATATAGCTGATTAACTTTATTACACAGCAAAAACTAACACAACGTGGTGAAGCAATTATCCTCCAATAAAAATCAATCCATCAATCATTCCCAAGTTTGGCACCCTGTAAAACAAGCTTTCTGGACATTTTCATCCTCAGCCTGAACCTGAGTCACTCAGTCATCCAGCTAATTCTGGAAGCCTAACCCTCACCCCAGTCCACGTGGTCGACTCTGAGTGAAAGTCTAACCAAGAACTCACCTCTCCCAGCTTCAACATGGTCCTAGTATCATGTTCCCTAGCATCACGTTCTGATATCTTGATAGTTTTCCACTCGCTGTGGAACTGCTGCAACCTAGGCAGCAGGTCCCCATACACGATAACTGGTAACTCAGCTAATCACCCAGCAGCTCTTCTAGGAGTCTGTTTGCTGGAAATAAAGATAGTATCATGTATTCCCAATTCACAGGATCATTATGGGGAGAAGTTGGAATGAACTGTGAAAAGTGCTATACATACAAGTGAAAATGAAATAGGTGTCATTCCTAGACTTCCCCTAAACACTGAAAGGCACCTATCAGCCACATAAGAATGTATTTATTATTATTATTATCACAGAATTAATAACATTAAATTCTTTTGATCCTAGAGTTTGAAAACAGATTTTACACTTTGGAAATCTAGAAACATTATGGCCTGACATTGACTAAATGTGCCCTATTGCTTTCCAATATCAATCTTCTGAGTGGTTGGCCATACTCAAAGAAGATTGCCTTTGCCTTTTAATGTAATTACACTGCAATTACAAAGTGCATCTAATATTGCTAAGCCTGACCTTGCAAATTAAATGTGTCCATTTCTCATTACACAAAACAAATTTTTTAAAAACTAAAACATGGCATGGTTCTGAGCCACCAGGGAAGCCCCTTAGTTCCCTGACCAGGGATCAAACCCATGCCCCTTGCATTGGGAGCATGGGGTCTTAATGGACTATCAGGGAAGTCCCTGATCTGCAACGGTTGATATGAATGACCACTCCATCATTCTGAAACCCTCTCCTCCCTTGGTTTTCTTAACAGGTAGTGTTAAGTGATGACCTAGAAGGGTGGGATGAGGGGCATGGGAG
>SJYX01005882.1:231091-242730 GCA_006410675.1 Oreotragus oreotragus | reverse complement strand
TTAGTAAATCTTTAATCCAATTTTCTGCTGATAGGTGGGCTGTGTTCCCTCCCTGTAGCTTGGCCTGAGGCCAAACTACAGTAGGGGTAATGGTGACCTACTCCAAAGGACTTATGCCAAGATGCCATGCCTCTCAGGCAAAGCCTAAGGAGAAAAGGAAGGATATACCCATCTGAATGCAGAGTTCCAAAGAAGTTATGACCAACCTAGAAAGCATATTAAAAAGCAGGGACATTACATTGTCAATAAAGGTCCATCTAGTCAAAGCTATGGTTTCTCCAGTGGTCACGTATGGATGTGAGAGTTGGACCATAAAGAAAGCTAAGCACCAACAAATTGATGCTTTTGATCTGTGGTGTTGGAGAAGACTCTCGAGAGTCCCTTAGACTGCAAGGAGATCCAACCAGTCCATCCTAAAGGAGATCAGTCCTGGGTGTTCATTGGAAGGACTGATGTTGAAACTACCGCACAATTACACTCATTTCACATGCCGGCAAGGTGATGTGCAAAATCCTCCAAGCTAGGCTTCAATAGAGCATGAACTGAGGACTTCCAGATGTACAAGCTGGATTTATAAAAGGCAGAGGAACCAGAGGTCAAATTGCCAACATTTGTTGGATCATAGAAAAAGCAAGAGAATTCCAGAAAACATCTGCTCCATTGACTACGCCAAAGCCTTTGACTGTGTGGATCACAGCAAACTGTGGAAAATGCTTAAAGAGATAACAATACCAGACCACCTTATCTGCCTCCTGAGAAACTTGTATTCAGGTCAAGAAGTAACAGTTAGAACTGGATATGGAAAAATAGACTGGTTCCAAATTGGGAAAGGAATGCATCAAGGCTGTATGCTGTCATCCTGCTTATTTAACTTATATGCAGAGTTCAGTTCAGTTCAGTTCAGTCGCTCAGTCGTGTCCAACTCTTTGTGACCCCATGAATTGCAGCACGCCAGGCCTCCCTGTCCAGCACCATCTCCCGGAGTTCACTCAGACTCACGTCCATCGAGTCCGTGATGCCATCCAGCCATCTCATCCTCGGTCGTCCCCTTCTCCTCCTGCCCCCAATCCCTCCCAGCATCAGAGTCTTTTCCAANTCCCGGAGTTCACTCAGACTCACGTCCATCGAGTCCGTGATGCCATCCAGCCATCTCATCCTCGGTCGTCCCCTTCTCCTCCTGCCCCCAATCCCTCCCAGCATCAGAGTCTTTTCCAATGAGTCAACTCTTCTCATGAGGTGGCCAAAGTACTGGAGTTTCAGCTTTAGCATCATTCCTTCCAAAGAAATCCCAGGGTTGATCTCCTTGAGAATGGACTGGTTGGATCTCCTTGCAGTCCAAGGGACTCTCAAGAGTCTTCTCCAACACCACACTTCAAAAGCATCAATTCTTTGGCGCTCGGCTTTCTTTACAGTCCAACTTTCACTTCCATACATGACCACAGGAAAAATCATCATGCAAAATACCAGGCTGAATGAAGCACAAGCTGGAATCAAGATTGCTGGGAGAAACAACAATAACCTCAGATACACAGATGACACCACTCTTATGGCAGAAAGTGAAGAGAAACTAAAGAGCCTCTTGACGGAAGTGAAAAAGGAGAGTGAACAAGTTGGCTTAAAACTCAACATTCAAAAAATTAAGATCATGGCATCCATTCCCATCACTTCATGGCAAATAGATGGGGAAACAATGGAAACAGTGATTGCGGCTCCCNTTTCTTGTTTCTAAAGTAGGTGTATTCCTGCTTATCTTTTTATGATACATCATAAAAAGTCCTGCTTACCTTTTTATAAAACATCATCCATTCTAGAAAAGTCTCCTCACTGCCCAGGCAAATTTCCCTATTCCCTCATTTTTTATAACTCTAGGAATATAACATTAACAATACAACATATGCTATAATAGATTGATGTTCATTGCTAAATTCCTTAAATTGAGGTATCTGCTTTTCTTTTATTAACAGTAATCTTTGAAGGTTCCACCTGCCTGGTTTTCTTGTTTGTTTGCAGAAAATCCTATTTATCCTGGCTTCCCTGCCTTCCTCTTCAGAGCAGTCTCAGAATTATTTGAGATGCTGTGTCCCAGGCTGAAGTCTTCAATTTCAATAAAAAAAATATAACACTCAATATTTAGGTTGTGTGTTTTATTTTTTCAGTCAACATTATATATGGTGATAATGTTAACTAGACTCATGTGGTGATCATGTCCCAATGTATAAAAATATGAAATCATTATGTTATACATCTGAAACTAACATGTTATATGTCAATGATATCTCCATAAAAACATGTTTAAATTAAAAAACAGATTAATGTACATTAAAACATGCTCCCCTGATTTCTTATTTCTCAAGGCTATGAACCAAAGCTTTTGCTTTTAACTTTAGGAGGCACTGCACCATCTGATATATAATAGACACTGAAAAATTATTTTTCAAATGAAAATGAGGGGAAAAGAAAAAGAAAATCACAGGATTAGTGGTTAGACATGGTATAACCTCCTCAGCTGTAAAAAGAGACAGGTTTAGATGAAACTCTCTGCTTCCTCCTGCTTTAAAATATTTCTGGATTTTAAGGAAATATTAATAGAAGCAACCCAGTAATCTTTCATGACAGAGTAACATAATATTAAATTTCACAAACTACACTCCGGTCAATCAAGTACGAATTCAAAGATGGATGTTTTTGGTTTTTTTTTTCTTAAAACGTGTTCTCCAGTTGCTGGATGAGATGTGTTAGTTCTGGAAAGAAGCCAATACTGGGCTTGGAGAAGAGTTAAAAGCCAATAGAGACATTACTTTTAATTATATTAAAAGCATCTTGTAAATTTCCCATCAGTTATAACATAAATTTCTCTCCATTAATCATTGAAAGACAAGTGTCTGCAGTTTGGCCTACTGGGGCTAAAATCTGGATACAGAATATTGTTTGAATGTCTTCAAGCCTAGTTAGTCTAAGAGACACAAGTACACAAACAAATACACACCCACATACACACAAATGTGCCCTCATCCAAAGAAAGATAGGGTTTGAAATTAAAAAGTAGTTTGGTATGAAGAGGGGACGTGGGTGAGTATACATTAGTAGGACATTTGGAATCGGGGCTGAAGTCAGTGATGGATGCTGACCGTAGTCACTGAAGTCAGTTACATATTTCTTCTTCTGGGCTAGGTAGGGGGATGGGTACCATGGTCAGGCTGAAAAATCAAGTCACAAGATTTAATTCTGGCTCTGCCATTAGCATCTTCTGTGACCTTGGTTAAGTCAATGCCTCTTCAGGATCTATTCTTGGACCAGGTTAACCACTCAAAAATTTACCTATTTATTGCAGTGTGGTTCCTCCCAGACTTAACCTTCATTGACTTTCACTCTTAACATTATGCTCTCGGTTTTTATGAAAGGCCTTTACCAAAACATAAATAAACCAACATAAATTATTCCAAGTATTCTATTAATGAATCATTTTACTTTCTAATATACATTAGAAAGGTATACATAAGGTATTGGAGATGTTATTTATTTCCTCTTTATGAAATTTCCACATGGAAAAAATTCTCACAGAATTTAATTAGAGGAAAACAGCCTCCTCTTCCTCAAACTTATCACAGAAGTTTTCTATTAATGACTTTCATATTTTTCCTGCTACCAGAATGCCCAAAGGTTCTTTTTTCTTTCTTTTTTGATTTAATATAGTCTTGTTCAGTCGCCCAGTCATATCCGACTCTTTCAACCATGGACTAAAGCACACCAGGCCTCCCTGTCCCTCATCATCTCCCGAAGTTTGCCCAAGTTCATGTTCATTGCATCGGTGGCTATAGTCTTACATATACATAATATTGTAATCCAAAATTGATCATTTTAATATTTTAATATATGCCCATCAAGTTTTCTTCTGGGTAATTTTGAGATCACACTACACAAGGAATTTCATGTGCCTCTTTTTTTGCACAATATCATGTTAGCATTTTCCCGTATCTATAGTAAAATTGCTTTGAGAGGGTTTTTTGCTTTTCCATTTAAAAAAATTTATGTTGATTTTAGTTTTGTTTCCAGGACATTACCAGTAAATTTGGTTGAATAACTTTTGGATATAGCCTTTTTCCTTATGCCCTTCCTAAAGTTGTTATTTTCTGTTTTTTTTTTAAATTGAAGTATAGTTGATTTACAATATTTGTGTAGTTTCTGGGTACTGTTAAGTGATTCAGTTACCCAAATATATACATATATATTCTTTTTCATATTTTTCATTATAATTTACTACAAAATATTGAGTATAGTTCCTGTGCTATACAGTAGGATGTGGTTTATCTCTTTATATAAATTATATATTGTGTCTGCTAATCCAAAACTCTTGGATGTGGATCTGGTTCTTAGCTGCACTCCTCCACAGCTCACCTCTAGCCATCTTAGAACCAGCCTTGTCAAGTGACTTTTGATCTCCATGTGTTGCCCAAGCATGGTATTGGGTTCAACCATGAATTCCAAAACACAGCTGAGACCTGGTTTTCACACACCATTACAATCACCTTTGGCTGAAAGCTGGGTGAAAGGATAAGGGAGTTAAAAAGCATAAGGGTTTTACACACACACATACAAGGCTTACAGGACAACCTTCCCTTTTTGCCCCCACCTCCCAAGGGGCCAGCAATAGGCAACCAGCACCTGTTCTTAGGAAAGCTGGGTCCCACAGGCCTCTCCTTTCAGCTCAGAGACTCTAGGACACAGGGAGCAGATGTCCTCAGAAGTCTGACTTCCATCTCCACGGGGCTCCCCCTTTAACAACTTGTTTTAACTCTTCCAGCCTCTTCTCTTCGTGGCCTCAGACCTAGTGGTGACAGCTACTTCTTTGGGTTGCCACCCCTGTGAAACCCTTTCAGTCACCTAGTTGACACCGTTTGGCCTAACTGATAATTCTTCCTGTGAAATTTCTATGAAATTCTCCTGGTTGTGGTTATGCCTCCTGACTAGGTCCTGAATGACGCAGAGCTGAGATTCAAATCCATGCAGGTTGGTGTTAGAGGCTCTGGCCCACCACCCAGAACAGAGAAAAACACAAACAAAAGGAAACAATTATTTTCTTCCCCTGCATCACCAGCCAGCCTCTTCTCACTCGTATCCTCGGGGATGCTGTTTCACCCCTGAGGAACGCAACCTTTGACCAAACTACGGAGCCCAGTTCAGCGCCTCCCTGTCTCCAGTCCAACACAGGATGTGGGCTTTAACTTTGATTAACCTATAGGGTGTTTTTCCAAAACAAAAGAGCTGTCAGCCCCCAAAGGCACAATCAAGCCTCCGGCTCTAAAAACACAAGGCAACACCGACTTTGTGAAAAGAAAGCTGTTGTTTTTCTTAGGTTTCACGTATCTGGGCCCCATTGCCTTCGGGGAGCCCAAGGTCAATGGCTGTGCTTCTCAAGAACCTCTTCAAGGCAAAACACGCTTTGAAGCACAAGATGTGATAAATGAGACAGTCTGAAACCTGGTAGCAAAGACCCAGTGCCCCCCTGAGCAGCAAACACCCATGATCATGGTAGTTTCACCGAAATATTGACTCAATTCATTAAAGCTGCTTTGGCAGCGAATAACTGAAATGAACTGAAGGATTCAACCGAGCTTAAGCATGAAAACGGACTTGGTTATTTGAACACAGTGCCGGATCACAAAACCTCAGGGTAGATTTGAATGCTGCTGGATTTAGAAAGGGACTAAGGAGACATCTGGCCTCTTTTCTGCCTCATCGTCCCTCCTGATGCTCTGATTTTTCAGGTCTCTTTCATTCTGTCCCTTCCCACCAGCTTTTCCAGCATACCTCTGCTCTGACAAGAGGAAGGCCACTTACCAGCAAGTCCTTGCGGGAACTAAACCTCTCTCTGGGTCTTAGGTCAGGGTCCACTCATGTTCCTTGCCGAGGGGTCAAGTTCATGTTTTACAAAATAGGGAGGCAAGTTCTTTACTTGGGGAAGCAGAGGGCAGAAAAAGAGCAATTGTTAATTCAGGCAGGCCCTCCCTCTGACCATGAGGTTTCTGCCGCTCTTATCCTGAACATCTCAGTGCTTATCTATTATTCAATTCCATGGCAGATATTAATTTTCAGGGAAAAAAAATCATTCACTATCATCAGCTGTAATCTTCCAAATGCTTAAAGAAAATTAAGTTTCTAACTAATACCGGAGTCTGCAAAACAGCCACCTTGCTTCCCATATTAGGGAAGGACAAAACAGAAAGTATAATAGGAGAGGGAAGGTTTACCAAGGTATTAGGTACCCTATGGGCATAATAAATGTTCAGCCAGATTTATTGTTATTATAATAGGTACAATAGGTAGTCTCACAAGTAAAATACTTAATGTGATTATAATGTTTATAGCATATAATCCGGCAAAGAGCTTTGGGTAAGGGGAGAGGGAGGGGGACTGTGGTGATTGTGTCCCAGTTGAAACCCCCCAAGGGCTCACATTGCTGAGCAGCCATCCCGCCGGGGCTGATCCCAAGGACCAGCCAAGGGCACAGACCACTTGAAATGAGGGAGTCTCCCAGTTCTGAGAGCCTGTTCTTCAGGACAACTTAATTCTATTTCCAGCCTATGACTCCGCAGCCCACTTTTTCTGACCCTCAGACTCACACACCCAGCAGGCATGGTTGGTGCCCTTGGGACACTGCTTTATCACCAGGTGGGACCTGGTCCATTCAGCTGAATCTGCCCCCCCTGACCACATAATTCACCTCGGCGAGGAAGTCTGGCGGCCCCTCTTGGGGTCCACAGGCACAGTTGAGACCGATTTACCCCAAGGTTCTTCTGGCCCAAGTAGCATCCTCTCAAGCTTCACTCAGTTTTGCCGGGTGACTCACCTACTTCAGCCTGAAGGGGCACCTGCCCGGGCTCCCTTCCTCTCGGCTACTCTCATCAGGGGCAGGAGACAGGAAAGCTGTCAGGAGCGAAGATGAGACAAGTTAGACCGCAAAGGGCCTCCTAGTGCCTGAACTTGAGTCCCAGCCCAGCAGTCCATCTCTCACCAGCTGGGGAGGAAGAGGTTGTCCTTTACCCTTCTTGGTGATTCTAGTTGGTCTAAGAATGAAATTGACATGAGACAGATTAAAGATTCAGTAACAAGCATCCATGGGAGGGACCCAGGAAAAGACAGCAACTCACCAAAATGGCCCAAGCCCTCACCTTAAACACCGTCTTCAGCTAAAGACAAAAGAGGCTGTTGAGGGTAGGCGTTTGGGACTTCAAGGGGGAGGAAGGAAATTCATGTGGAGATGGAGCAGCAAATGTTTGGTAAATAAACCTTTGCTGGGCCTGCCGAGACCATGGGACCCAGAGTAGACTCTGATCTCTAGGGGTTTCCCCCACCACACTGAGTCCAAACTTTCTACTTTAAAGACAAAAGAGGCTGTTGAGGGTAGGCGTTTGGGACTTCAAGGGGGAGGAAGGAAATTCATGTGGAGATGGAGCAGCAAATGTTTGGTAAATAAACCTTTGCTGGGCCTGCCGAGACCATGGGACCCAGAGTAGACTCTGATCTCTAGGGGTTTCCCCCATCACACTGAGTCCAAACTTTCTACTGAAGTATCTGGGGTAGCTCTGCTCCGGGAACAGACCCTCTATGCAAATTCTTTTAGGAAGTTAAGGGCAAGATCAAAGTTCCTTCCAGAGTCAAGCCCTTAATGGTCCCTCCTCTCAAATAATCTGCATAACAAAGCGGCATTGCTGGGGAGGCTACAGTTCCAAATCAAAGTTTATAGTTAAAGGACCAAGCCCAAAGGTTTCACTACAGGAAAAAGATAGATCAAAGATAGACATAAAGTATAAAGGAGATAGAGAAAGCTTCTGACATAGGCATCAGAAGGGGGCAGAAAGAGTACCCCAAAACATATGTATATATGATTATCTATGGTGTAAATGTGTATATAGTATATATGTCTCATGTTGGGTAGTTAGGAGACAGGGGTCCAAAATGGCAGTGGCTAAAAGGCAAGGAAGGGAAAAGCCCGTGAAAATAGAACAAAGGAAGGTCGGAGGACGGAGCGAGGACGTCAGGTAGAAGAAACAGCGCTCCTGGCTAGCCCAGTTTGCACAGCGCAGGCCCAGGGGGAGGGGAAACGTAAAACAGAGGAGCCAAAGGGCTCTCCCTGCCCCGCGCGCTAGTGCTCCTCCATTCTCCACTCTGCGCGTCTTTGGGTTGGCATGCCCGCACGCTTTGAGAACGGATTATCCTGCGATTTTCTAAATAAAATTGAGCTGTAACACTGATTTGTCTAAGAGCTATAACACAGTCTGTTCGAGACCCGAGAGCTATAACACGGTCTGTCCAAGACCTGAGAGCTGTGACATGCCGAGGGCTTTAATGTCCGTCACTCCAAATCCTTGTTGTGACGAGACAGAACCGAGGAGCATACACTCGCCTGACATGTCATATATACTGATCTTCCCTAGTAGCTCAAATGGTAAAGACTCTGCCTACAGTGCAGGAGATCCAGGTTCATTCGCTGGGTCGGGAAGATCCCCTGGAGAAGGAAATGGCAACCCACTCCAGTATTCTTGCCTGGAGAATTCCACTGGACAGAGGAGCCTGGCCGGCTACAGTGGGTCGGGTCAGAAAGAGTCAGACATGACAGAATGACTAACACACACACATATACATGAAATATGACTTCCTAGGTGGTGTTAGTGGTAAAGAGCTCATGTGCCAATACAGGAGACGCAAGAGATGTGAGTTCGATCCCTGGGTCGAGAAGATCCCCTGGAGGAGGGCATGGCAACTCACTCGAGTATTCTTGCCTGGGAAATCCTGTGGACAGAGGAGCCTGGTGGGCTACAGTGCTTGGGATCACAAAGAGGCGGACACGATTGAAGCTATTTAGCGCGCACACACAGGGAGAGGAAAGGACACGAGCGAGAGGGTAAGATGGAGCAAGAACACCCCTCTGTAAAACCCCCCCAAAACTGAGGTATTGCTGTGAGTCCAATGACTGTGCAAACTCCAAAGCGCTCTACAGGACACGTTTTCAGTGTCCTCTTTTTACAAAGGGCTGAACAATTCTATTAACAAGATTAGCTTTGTCTAAACATTAATTAACCTCCATGAATACGAACACATGACCAAAGTATATCCTCTTAAACCCTTGAGAACCAGATTCCTATCACTCCATTAAAAAGAGATTTATGCCAACATTGACACTGGCCTTGTGAGAAAGGCCAGACACAGTCAAAATCCTCAACTAATAAGGCAGCTTCCTTACCCTTAGGGCGCATCCATGGTCACACTTTTCTAAATTTATTTTTTATTGAAACAATACTGGCTTATAACACTATACAAGTTCCAACTGCACAACGTTATTTTTCTACTTCTGTGTACAAAAGCAGCATACTCCTTACCAAAAATTTCATTTCCATCTGTTGATAGTTTTGAATATTTTCCTAGCATTGCTCTTTCCTGCTTGTCTGTCTTATGTTCAGGTCATGGCAGGGGAAGAAACCCATAACTTAATAAGGATCTGTTAAAATTTCACTTAGAAACTCCTCAATTTGGCTTTCTGACTAAATTCAAGTATATTGGATTTCATTAGTATCGCTTTACTATCATTTAATTGTATCTGTATTTATCAACATTCAAGTTTTTAGAATACTAAGAAGTATCTTTGTGTTTATTAAGAGGATACAAAATAAAATTATAAAAATCTTCAGCATTTTTAAACATTTTACCGATTTCCTAACCTGGGTGAGGAATGGCCCTTCTGTTTCTTTCCTTTGAGACTTAAATGATACAATGTGTTATTTCACTCTGGAAAATTGGTGAATTTTAAAGGGCAAAGTGTGTGATGAGTGTGCTTTCTCAACCTATATTGTCCTATCGTCACTCAAAAAATTGCACTGACTGGGATGCATTCTCCTGTGAAGGACTCATAAACAGAACAATTTCCCAACAATATTGAATCACCAAAGGGTGAAAAGCTGATTATATTCTGATCACAGAAAATAAGTAAAGATTCTTGCTCTGTAAGTGAATGGAGATAAAATGGTTAAAATGTCATCAGACAGCTCTGATCGCCCTCCTTTTCTGAAAGCAAAATAAGAAAGATGGGAGGACAACTTAGAATTTTCCAGAAAGTGAAGATTGGATGATGGGTGAAAGAAGGAAGAACCCCCAGGAAAGATCACTATAATAATGGGAGAAACCATGAAAACATTAGATGGGCACACATAAAATAATTTCCTTATATCACAGAGCAATCAATATTACTGCCTGGAAAATGGATGGTAATCAGAATGTGAACAAATATCATAGAATATTTGGGAAAAAAAGAGAGGAAAAAGTGTTAGGCACCAACTGGAAGAAGAGACATTCTAAGGGACAGGAACAACAATAAACTGAATCTCTATTACTCCAAAATCATTTTCTTATTATCTCTTTTATGCTCCAAAAGAGCTATGAAACAGAGAGTTCAGTCACTCATTTGTTGTTAAAGAATGGATTCCAGAGGCTTAGTATGCTGTGTAAAGTATGACAAGGCTAATAAGGAAAAAGTGAAACAAAAAAAGAAGCAAAGTGGGACTTTCCTGGTGGTCCAGTGGCTAAGACTAATCACTCCCAATGCAGGGGGCCTGGGTTCAATCCTTGGTCAGGGAACTAGATCTCACATGCTGCAACTAAGACCCGATGCAGACAAGTAAATAGGTAAATACTTTTAAGAAGAAGAAATAAAGCCAGGGCAGATGCTATATGAAGTCAGTCAATTATTAGTATTATTGCTCTGTGACCTTGGAGATGGTCAAGTAGGGCTTAAGTCAACTGCAAAAACTGGTAGATTAGATCCTTTGACTACTGCTCTTTCTCTTAAAAAATTAACTGTTGCCAATGGGGGCAGACCTTGACAGTAAAACATGAAATAGTCTGCAGTTCTCTTAAAGGTATTTAGATATTTTGCAGATTTACTTTTGTATACTTTTTACACAGCCACTTGAAGTATGGTCATCACACGAAAGTCACTCCAAGTCAACGTAAAGTTCTCTTCTGAAACAGTCTTGTGAAAGCCAATTGGTCTGAGGGGCTCTCACCTCTGCCTTCATCCTTCTGTGTGTTTCTTCCCAGACCAGAGATTACCTCCGTGCTCTGTCATGAATACAGATGACTCTGTGCTGCTGCTGCTGCTGCTGCTAAGTCACTTCAGTCGTGTCCGACTCTGTGTGACCCCATAGATGGCAGCCCACCAGGCTCCCCCATCCCTGGGATTCTCCAGGCAAGAATACTGGAGTGGGTTGTCATTTCCTTCTCCAATGCATGAAAGAGAAAAGTGAAAGTGAAGTCGCTCAGTCTGTCCGACTGTTAGCGACCCCATGGACTGCAGCCCACCAGGCTACTCCGTCTGTTGGATTTTCCAGGCAAGAGTACTGGGGTGGGGTGCTACTGCTCTGTAATCTGGTAGCTCTGTGAGATCTTGCTCCTGGGCAAGTTTGGGGAGTAAGACGAGTGTGGAGTGTGCGATCACGCCAAGGAGAGGTAGTAAACACTACATAAGGAGGCAGCCTGCTGGAGAGGTAACAGTGAAAAGCCTGGACTAAGAAGAACTTAGCATACGATCCTGGGCAAGTTACTTTTCCCCTCTGCTGTTCCCTTCTTCACGTGTAAAACTGAAAAAA
>SJYX01005882.1:166603-228940 GCA_006410675.1 Oreotragus oreotragus | reverse complement strand
AAGTTTGCCACTAAACGCTAGCTTTTCCCACCATTTCAGCTTCAGAATAATTGGGGCAAAAATAGATAACTAACAAGGATATACTGTATAGCACTGGGAACTATACTCAATACCTTATAATAACATATAATGGAAAAGATTCTGGAAAACTATGTATATATCTGAATCACTTTACTGTATACCTGAAACTAACGCAACATTGTAAATCTACTGTACTTCATTTTTAATTAAAAAGTTAAATTTAAAAAAAAATAAAGAAAGACAATACATGAAAGCATTTAGAAGAAGGTTTGCTGCCGAGAAGACTCTACAACTATTAAGTGCTAGAAGTGACTTTTTCTGAAAGAAGAAGTTTAAATTTCTCCCCTTGCCACCTAATATGGTGAAGGGGTGGGTGGAGGCCCTCATGTTGAAAAGACGTCTTCCCCGCACCCGCCCTTCCTGGTGACCGCTAAGCAAGTGGGCAGCATTTCTCAGAGAATACTGGAAAGAAAAACAACAACAACTTCCAAAGAAATTGATTGATTAAAACTTAGCAGCCAAAGGCTCCACTTTGAACACAGGTAAAAACAAAAGCCAAAAGGATTGAGGTTAAAGGACTGACTAAAACCAATAAAGAGGAGCTAAGAGCTCTTTTAAAGAGACGAGTTGGCCTGCCCAATATATTTTCTTCAAAGCAAATGAGAAAGCTCATTCAGGAGCCTCAAGCTCTTCACAGCACACCTTCTGCTAAAGCCTCAAGCATGGAATACACCTTCCAGAAAGGATCACAGAGAGTGACTATCCAGGAGAAGGACAAAGAGGCTGCTGGGGGTTTCTCATCCCCAGTGTAACCCTCCCTCCTTCCCTATTCTCTGCCACGAGTCTTCTCAGAAGTCATCTCTGCCTGAAAGCTCAACTGTCATGTTTGGTACAGTATTAATTATTACTATTTTAAGAGCTATTTTATTACTGTTTTAAGCTCTTTGACATTCCCCTATCTAGACTTATTATCTGTACATTTGAATATATAGGATTAAGGACTTTGGAAAATACATCTGCCTCTAGGTGAATTTTCAGCCCCTTAATCTTTTTCCCTGTAGATTTTTCAACCATGGATTATCCAACAAGAGTTTTCCAAATCCTGACTCTGATACTTGAGGATGCATCTATGTGATTTAAATGTGTTACTTTCTTGGATCAGGGAGGAAGCCAGCTGGTAGATACTCCACACTGTTGGTGAGAGGACAGTCTCCATACTTTTGATTCAAAACAGAAAGATAACAAAGATGAACCCCAACCCTATGGAGATGGGCTCATATTTTTGCTCCAGAAGAAAGAAAAGCAGATGCTTTCCTAAGTACTTCAGAATAGAGTGTATAATCAGCCCCTCCAAAGCTGGTGACCTAGGCTGCCAGACTGGGGTGAAGAGTCTAACAGCCCAGAAGGTTGTTCGAGCCAGGCTGTGGTCTAAGCACAAGATTACAAGAGCAGTGAAAGGACTAAAGAGATTGTTACCTGCAGCATCCACTTTCATTACTTTTAACAAAAAGGTTTAGAAAATCTAGAAGACTAAGATGTGAGATGCGTTATGATGCATTCAGCCCCCAAAATACGCTTAAGCCTGTGCATTGTACAGAAACCTGCTTATACAGTCTTACTAAGTCCTGCAAGTAAATGAAATGTGATCATCACTCCTGTTTTCTCTAGAGAGAATTAGACTGGGTTCTTCTGATAACTTCCAGCCTTCTGATACTACCTGGTGTCTTACGGTCATTGTCGAGCTCTCTGGGAACCGTAAGGGAGAGGTTTCAGTTTATCAGGCTTCCCGCCCAGTAAGCAAACAGCCTATCCTCATCGAACTGCCATCATTTTTCACCTGGGCTCTCTTTTCTTTCTGTTTTTTTTTTTGTTTTTTTTCCTCTCTTATTTAGAAACTCTGAAGGTTCCAAACCTGGAAATAAAGTTTAATGTGACAGACGGGCTGGCGGAACACTGGGAGTGCTTTTTCATTTCACGCTGTGATCACTTAAGGAGCTGTTCATCTATTTCTATAATCCAGACGGCCACAGCCAAAGTGCTTCATTCTGCAGAGTGACATCTTTCCAGGTCTCCAAATTCTAATACAGCCATGTGCCATTATCCCCCTCTCTCTTCCTCTTCCTCTCTCTCTTCCTCTTCCCCTCTCTCTCTTTTTAAGAGCTAGTTAAGCATTCACTGCAAGTGTAATAAAGGAGATGAATTAACAGTCCATTTTCATTACTGATGCCCAGCTCTGGCTCAGCTTTTTAAAAACCATCTCCTTCCTTCTCTTTTGCCAACAGCCCCATCTGACCAGCATTTGACTCACTTAAACCAAATAGATGGCAAATTTCATCCCATTTAAAAAACAAAAAAGGAAACAGTCACTTATTATCCTTAAAGCTTCTGGCTTTGCTGCCTATGAAATGCCCATCACTCTCTAGCATCCATTCACTGCCCCATGTTCCCAGATTATTCCAAATCTTCTCTTACCTTCTGAAATCCGTGACTCTTCCAACATCCTCACTCCCAGGTGATAACATTACTTCCTACTTCACTCAGAGGTAGGGAATTCCCTGGTGATCCAGTGGTTAAGACCCCATGCATCCACTGCAGGAGGCGTGGGTTCAATCCCTGGTTGGGGTATTAAGATCCCACACACTGCATGATGCAGCCAAAAATCAATCGATCAATTAATTTTAAAAGATCAGCTCTTTGGAGCTCTGTGAAAAATTTTAAACAGTCACTTTTCACAGGCTTCCACAGCTTGTCTCCTGCCTTCCCACCTGTTAATGGCTCACCTTGTTATGTTCCTGTCTAAAACCACGTCTTCCACATGGGTACCAGATCCTATGCTCTCCATCTGCTCCAGAACCTCTCCCAAATTCTCCTTTCTCTTCTACATCATCTTTTTTTTTTTTTTTTTAAGTCTCTACTGGGTCATTCCCATCAGCATACTCACATGCCAGGCCTTCTCTCATCTTGGAAAAGGAAAAGGAAGGTTGACTCCACTCTCCCCATCAACTTATATCTGATTCCTTTGCTCTCCTCTGTAGCAAAGCTCCTTGAAAGAGTTCGCTTTATGCTCTGTTTCTCTGCATCTCTTCTTTTTATTCTCTTGAACCCACTCCCATCAGCTTGGTGTAAGATGCTGAAGCAGCTCTCAGCTGAACGCCAAGAGGAAAGGCAGTGGAGTGAGTGAGTGTGGGCTCTGGAGCCAGCCTGGCTGTGTTAGAATCCCCATGCTGTCACAATCCAGTTGTGTGAACTTGGAGAAGTCACTTAATCCCTCTATTCTTTGGTTTGTTTATCTGTAAAAAAGGAATTATATTAGTATGTACCCTTATGTTTGTTGTGAATAATAAAATTAAAAATTACATGTAACCTGCTTAGTACAAGGTCTGGAACACACTGGGTGCTCATTACTATTATAATTTAGTATCCAATAGAAACATAATGAGAGCTGTATATATTATTTACATTTTTAACCATATAGGCGAAGCTAATTTTAATAATTGCTCTTATCTTGGAATACTCAGAGTATCATTTCAACGTATCTATATAAAAATCACTAACCAGAAATTTTCAGTCCTGTTTTTGCACTAAGTCATCAAATCCAGTGAGTATTTTACACTGACACTCTATCTCAGTCCAGATTATGCATATTATTAAGTGCTCAGGAGCCACAACAGAAGAAAGCCATTGGGGAAGTGCCCCTTTCTAGGTTATAACGCCTTCTAATAATGCATGTCATTTGCTTTAAAGCTAAAGTAGAAGCCCCAAGATTCAGTCCACCATCAGTGTCAGAACCAGAAAATTAATGGGGAACTTGAGTTTCTAAAATTCTACACCTAATCTCCCCAAGTGGACCGGGTTAATCCATCCTTTTCCTAAAACATCATCCATTTCCTCCTTCATTGGGCACACTGATGCTGGCATTCTGCCATCTGCCATTTCCCCCAAACATTTCTTTCCTTTCACTTGATTCATGTTCTAATTCATGTATTGATTTGTACTTTCTCTTGCCGTCTCTTTCTCTCGCTTTTCTCATCATCATCATTTTCTGGAAATGAGACATGGAAGCAGGCAACAGCTGGGTAAGGGAGAGGTCAGGAAGGAGGGCTAAAGGAATGATATTGTGATACCCAAGTCAGGAGCTGGATGAAACATCAGTCGTGGAAGTATTGGGAGTGGACGTGCAGGGTCACTAGAGGGGGAGAGGAGGGATGTCAGAGCCTTCCATTCCTCTCCATCTTCACTCCCACTGTTTCATCAGGTCCCCCCGGCCCCCGCTGCACTGAGCTAGGGCGATGACCTCCTGACCAGGAAGCTGGATACACCAGGGTTCAATGTCTATCCCTTTTGTTTAGCTCAGACACCCCAGTGACTAGAATAATAGTCATATAGTATGGCACATAGTAAGCACTCATTAAAAAAGGAAAGAAGGCAGGAAGAAAGGAAGGGAGGAGAGGAAAGAAGGGAGAGTAGAAAGAAACAAAGTGTCCTCTTCGACTTTCTTTCACCCATTCGCCATTTCCTTTTTGCTCATGCTGGAACTCAGTGCTACACCCAGAAGACCTCCCTTGATGTGGCCCTCTGCTTGTATCTTTGACTTTATTTGACTCACTCCTCCTGCCCCTTCCTTACACTCTAGCCAAACTGCCTCTTTCTAATTCCTTGGACTAGCTAGATGATCACTGTTGGAGAGTTGTTCTGTCATTTTCTCTGTCTGGAATTCATTTCATGACCACCTCCTTCTCCTCCAAGTTGCATCTTAAATATTACTGATTAAAGAGGCCTTCTCTGATCCCTACCCCATTGTGTTTCATGACAGCTGGCTGTGTGTTTCTTTCTGTTGAATGTTCTCATTTTATAATTACAGATTTATGTTTAGCTACTAATTAGCCTACCTGTCTCCAATCCCAAAACTCACCCAATAGTGAGCTCCACGAAGTGTAGGCACCACGCCTATTTCATTCATCTCTATACCCAACACCCAGTACAGTGCCTGGTACATATTAAATCCTCAAGCCAGAAAAGCCGAATATATGAAACCATTCCATTCCCTGGCTTATAAATGGCTTCTCTGAACTTGCTTCCTTTATCATTTCCTTTAACTTTCAGTGTGAACCCTTCTGAAAATGTGGCCCATATGCTAAAGAGGTGGTACCTGGCTATCTTACTGGCCCAGGAGGAGCACCTCTGTTGAAATAACTCCTGCAAGAGTGATGGTTCAATAGGGCATAGCCTGACTCTGGTGTGGTTTTTCACTAGCTGTGGAGAAAATTTCCACTATCAGGATTCAGTCCCCAAAACAGGGCACCTCAAAGACCAAACAGGCATTGTTCTGAGACCATGGTGTCTTTAAGGATAACAAGGAACCTGTTTAAATGAGAAACCACTGAATCCTAGAAGAAGGCACCACATGAGTATTCTACCAGGGAGGGAATGAAAGCGTACTACCAGCCTTGTGTTCAGTCACTAAATGTTTGTCTTTTAGGGACATAAGAACAACTACAACAATAACAACTCATTTAAAAAGAGCATTTATATTTGCAGATGATGCAACTGACAAGGGATGAATTTCCAAACTATACAAACAGCTCATATAGCTCAATGTTAAAAAAAAAAAGAAAAGAAAAAGAAAAAAGAAAGCCAGGGGCAACCTAGAGCCACTTTAAAATTCATCTCACAATGAGGGCACAAAAATCATAATTTCAACCTACTTTTCAGGCCAGAATTCATCCTAAAGACCAGCATATAGTTGTTTGGGGGTCCTGTGGCCAGAGTCATTTGGAAAAGAGGGATTACAGAGGTTGCAATCCAAGCTAGGCTGATACATCAGAATTCAGAGTGATAAAATTATGCACCTCAAATCTTTTTAAAATTTTTATTGGTTAAAAATTATATATAGAAACTGAACATTGAGGATACATCAATAATGTATCAAGGTTAACTTGGGTGGATGTGGCAGGGAAGACTCAAGGCTAAGAAAGGAAAACTTCCTTATTCAGTATGCTAAAAATAACAACTTTCTCCACCACGTTGAACATTACTATAGGGCAGAGCCAAGTAATTATATATCCTCAATCGAGCTTACACTTGCCATACATATATAGTGATACTAAAAAAAAAAAAAATTTAAGTTAAGCCTCTTCTCAGCACACTCTCTCTAAAAAAATACTTTGCTGTAATTTAAATAGCTACAAATGGAATAAGTTCAAAAAGTAAATTAAAATATGTCTCATGAACTCTGATCACAGTTTGAAAATATATTATCCTTTAGGTAATTCAGTTCAGTTCAGTTCAGTTCAGTCGCTTGGTCATGTCTGACTCTTTGCGACCCCACGAACTGCAGCACACCAGGCCTCCCTGTCCATCACCAACTCCTGGAGTCCACCCAAACCCATGTCCATGGAGTCAGTGATGCCATCCAGCCATCTCATCCTCAGTCGTCCCCTTCTCCTCCTGCCCTCAATCTTTCCCAGCATCAGGGGCTTTTCCAATGAGTCAGCATGAGTCAAATGAGTCAGCTCTTCGCATGAGGTGGCCAAAGAATTGGAGTTTCAGCTTCAACAGCAGTCCTTCCAATGAACACCCAGGACTGATCTCCTTCAGGATGGACTGTTTGGATCTCCTTGCAGTCCAAGGGACTCTCAAGAGTCTTCTCCAACACCACATTCAAAAGCATCAATTCTTCAGCGCTCAGCTTTCTTTATAGTCCAACTCTCACCTCCATACATGATCACTGGAAAAACCATAGCTTTGACTAGATGGACTTTTGTTGGCAAAGTAATGTTTCTACTTTTGAATACGCTGTCTAGGTTGGTCATAACTTTCCTTCCAAGGAGTAAGGGTCTTTTAATTTCATGGCTGCAGTCACCATCTGCAGTGATTTTGGAGCCCAGAAAAATAAAGTCAGCCACTGTTTCCCCATCTATCTGCCATGAGTGATTATGGGTTAAAAAAAAAAAAAAAAAATTTTTTTTTTTTTTCAGCCAAGTCCCAGTTACAAATAAAGCCAACCAGCTACTTAGCAGGGGAAAATTTAAGTCCACGGCCACTTAAAGGAATGCTTCCTTCTTTAAGGCACCATGCTTTCAAGCTCTTCTACTACTTTCTGCTGCTGCTGCTGCTGCTGCTGCTAAGTCGCTTCAGTCGTGTCCGACTCTGTGTGACCCCATAGACGGCAGCCCATCAGGCTCCCCCCGTCCCTGGGATTCTCTGGGCAAGAACACTGGAGTGGTTGCCCTTTCCTTCTCCAATGCATGAAAGTGAAAAGTGAGAGTGAAGTCGCTCAGTCGTGTGCGACTCCGCGACGCCATGGACTGCGGCCCCCCAGGCTCCTCCGTCCGTGGGATTCTGAGTGTGTATCTGTTTCAGACCTATTTCCTAGTGTCCTTCTGGCCATGCTGCGTCCTGGTTGCTGCGGGCAGGGTCTCTTCAGTTGCAGCCCACTGGGGCTGCTCTGCAGTGTGCAGGCTTTCCCTGCGCAGTGCATTTCATTTCAGCGCACACTTTCCCTGCGCAGTGCATTTCATTTCAGCACACAGTGCTCACTGCACTGGCTTCTCCTGTTGTGGAGCGTGAGTTTTAGCATGCGCAGGCTCAGAGGTTGCGGCGTGAGGGCTTAGTTGTCCCTCACCATGTGGGATCTCCCCAGACCAGGGATTGAACACGTGTCCCTTGAATTGGCAGGTTCATTCTTAACCACTGGGCCACCGGTTCAGTTCAGTTCAGTTCAGTTCAGTCACTCAGTCATGTCTGACTCTTTGAGACCCCATGGACGACAGCCCCCCAGGCCTCCCTGTCCATCACCAGCTTCTGGAGTTTACCCAAACTCATGTCCATTGAGTCAGTGATGCCATCCAACCATGTCATCCTCTGTTGTCCCCTTCTCCTCTCACCTTCAATCTTTCTCAGCATCAGGGAAGTCTGCATTTCTACTATTAAAGGAGGTCTTCAAGACTCAATTCTCCTGCTTAATCACCAGTCCTCACACTACATATGATTTATCCTTTTATTTTCAATGTCTTCTCTATGCCTGAGAGGATTAAAAATAGGAAAGGATAGGAGAGTTTTACTCCAAAACTATAACTCTGTGACCATGTGAACATCACAACTTTGATGTGAATCTGTTGACTTGACCTTAATTTTATCTCTGACAAATAGAACTGTGGAATGTTTGAGTTGGATGGCCCCTAAGAGATCCCTGATGTATTGCTCACATGTGGAGAAAAAAGTTGGGCACTGTTTGGGTCCCCATAGGAAACGGGTCGTGTGACTAATCACAAGCTACCTGTTACAGGTTAAACTGTATCTCCCTAAAATAGGTTGCTATATAACTCTCAGGAGCTGTGAATGAGAAAATTTGGACAGACATGCACCCAGGGAGAGCTCCATGGGAAGATAAAGGCATACAATAGAGTGATGCTTTACAAGCCAAAGAACACCAAAGACTTCCAGCAAAGCTTGGGGAAGCATGGAGAGAAGCATGGGACAGATTCTCTTCTTCTAAGAAGAAATCAGTCCTGCAACATCTTGATCTTAAGCTTCAAGCCTCCAGATGGTGGGACAATAAATTCCTGTTAATGAAGCTGCCCAATTTGTGGTACTTTGTTTCAGCAGTCCTAGCAAACTAATGCAATAGCCAAAAGTTTTAAGATAGCATTTTGGTAAAAAGACACAAGATAAAATCTGGAAGAACAACAACAAAATCTGAAGCAAGAAATAAAAAGCAAGAAAAACACTAGAGAAAACACAAAGAATTAAGATATGGAAAAGAACAAACAAATATATCAATAAAAGCAGCCTGTCTGGCCCCCTCACCCCTGTCATTTCTTTCTTTGTTACAATAATCCTTCTACAACAACAAATTCTCCTAATAGGAGTTCTAGTGTGTGGGAATTTGCTTCTGCATATTTTTCAGAAACAGCAAAAATGTCAATGTCAGTTTGTCTGTTACTGAAGTGTATGCTATTCTTATTAGGGATAAATAGAGACACAGGGAAGGAGGAGATAGGACTGAACAAGAGAGGAGAGGAAAAGGGAACGGCAGAAGAGTGATCACATTTACAATTAAAACATGGACAGAATAAAAAAGACAAGATCCCAGATCTGGATGCTAGAGACACACTAGAGACAATTCTGGGGATGGGGGGCTCTGAGCAGACTTTATTTTTTTGGGCTCCAAAATCACTGCAGATGGTGACGGCAGCCATGAAATTAAACGACACTTGCTCCTTGGAAGAAAAGCTATGACAAACCTAGACAGCATATTAAATAGTAGAAACATGACTTTGCCGACAAAGGTCCATCTAGTCAAAGCAATGGTTTTTCCAGTAGTCATGTATGGATGTGAGAATTGGACCATAAAGAAAGCTGAACGCAAAAGAACTGATGCTTTTGAACTGTGATGTTGGAGAAGACTCTTGAGAGTCCCTCGGACTGTAAGGAGATCCAGTCCATCTTAAAGGAAATCAGTCCTGAATATTCGTTGGAAGGACTGATGCTGAAGCTGAAACTTCAATACTTTGGGCACCTGATGCGAAGAACTGACTCTTTGGAATAAGACCTAATGCTGGGCAAGATTGAAGGTGGGAAGAGAAGGGGACGACAGAGGATGAGATGGTTGGATGGCCATCGCCGACTTGATGGACATGAGTTTGAGCAAGCTCCAGGGGTTGTCGATGGACAGGGAAGCCTGGCGTGCTGCAGTCCATGGGGTCGCAAAGAGTCAGATACGACTGAGTGACTGAACTGAGATGGTCTTAAAGGAGATAGATGGAGGGCGATAAAGGAGATAGGAGTCAATCTCTCCAGACATAAATTCCTAAAGTATCTGAATATCTGTTTACAGAGCTGGACACTCACACTCACACAAATGCAGACCTGCTTCTTGCACACACCACAAAGCAGGACATACCTGCGTGCAATATACTGGAAAGGGACCTTCTAACGGTGCCCAGAGATCAAAGGGTGAGAAATGCAAACTAACAGGGACAGTCTTAATATAATAAAGTAAAGGGTGTGAAATTTAGTTCATTTTCTTCTTTAAATTCTTGGTAAATATAATGCCAATATCTCTCTAACCCCCAAAGGTGAATACGCTCTGTTCTAGTTCATGAAAGGCAGGTTTGTCTCATTTCTTGTAAGTCAGTTTCATGCTGCAGCTGCTTCCGCACAATTCTCTGCTTCCTCCTGAGTCTCCATGACTAAATGACCACTGACTTTTGTTGACCACGAGCCTCTGGTCACTGGCTTGAATGCCTGGACCCCTAACATCAGGTGCATCCGCTGGTGATGAATGCAAGCAGGTGATACGTCTTACAGCCCTCACCTTCTTCTCCCAGGATTCCTCCCCCCTTGCTCAAGGCTGTTGAGATTTTACTGAATTCAAGGTCACTGAAAAGGATTACTGTAAGAGAGGGAGAGGTTTTAAACTGTGTGCTTTACAGAAAAAGTTCCCCAAAGACAAGCATTTGAGACATGGTTCCTTTGAAGACACAGCTTAGTTCCTAGCCTTGCTTCCCGGCCCACGTATGTGCTCTACTTTTAGCAAACATCTCCTGTTTCCAAACACAATTAAAGTCTCCTACAACAACCCACAGTCAAGACAGAACATTGTTAAACAGAGCAGGGCTACAACCCTTTACTCTCCTGTGGCTCTCAGGCCGTGCAGAACTTAGGAAAAGCAAAAGAGATGATGCTTTAGCAGGCAGCAGGTGGAAACTCAACCCAAACCCAATGCAATGTTTATTTCCATAACTCATTTTCTCATTATACAGAATGCCATGACAGAAGGTTTGGTTGGTTCAGTTACTCAACCATGTCATCAGAGATTCCTTCCCTTCCTGTATTCTGAAGAATAAAGCATCAGCTTTATGGTAGAGCTGGTTCCCTCAAACTCAGCATCTGTGACAGTGACAGATCCCTGTTCACATCCAATGGGAGAGGGACCCTGGCTTTTCTTTGCAGAAACTTCAAACAAGTCTATTCTCTGCCTTGCCCTATTTGCTACCATATCCTCAGCACCTTCAGCAGAGTTATGAAGACCTGTGTGTCAGCTGAAAGTTATCTGCATATTGTCATTTTCTGGACAAACTTCTATTTTTCTCCATGACCTTTTAGACATCTTTTAAACACTGATCTCTAAAAGTAAAAAAAAAAAAAAAAAAAAGAAAGAAAGAAAGAAAGAAAAGTCAATCCACATAGGGGATTTTTAGCCACACTTGAGAGAAATCTGGCTCTAAAGATATTACCTTCTGTTACCTTCAGTAATAGAAGCTGAATAGGTATTTGTTGTATGAATGNCAAAAAAAAAAAAAAAAAAAAAAAAAAAGAAAGAAAGAAAGAAAGAAAAGTCAATCCACATAGGGGATTTTTAGCCACACTTGAGAGAAATCTGGCTCTAAAGATATTACCTTCTGTTACCTTCAGTAATAGAAGCTGAATAGGTATTTGTTGTATGAATGAAGAATAAATACATCACATCAGTCCAAATTGGCTAGAGCCAATCGCTGGCAAGAGAGAGGAAAAGCGATCAGCAGTTTCGCATCCAAGGAGAAGCAACCATAATATTAACTACAATCTCATTATAGAAAGATCTGCCCCCTGAGAGCTGTACCTTGGTTAGGCAAAGACCCAAGCAAAGACTTTGAAATGAAATTGGTTTTTGTTTTCACTCATGTTTTATTTTACCTACAAGTCAAAGTTTAGGAGGGTGAACTCTCCTGCAATTTTTGAATATAGGAAGGAAATAACAAAAGGGTCTCCGTTCCTACTACACACACCATCCCCAAAAGTCAGGGTGAGAGGCAAAGTTTGACCTTGCAGGAAAAAATTGATTCATCCAAGGCTCAGAAGCCCAATCGGGTGTTTTTGATGTATTCTTGTAGTGAGTATAATTGTTTCTCTCCCCCAAAGATATATTCATGTACTAACTCCCAGGACCTCTGAATATGACCTGATTTGGAAATAAGGTCTTTGCAGATATAATCAAATAAAGCATAAGGCATACTAGATTAGGGACAGCCCTGATACGATGTTCAGTGTTCTTATCAGAAGTGGGAAGTTTCTGTCCATCCCAAACTCCCACGTACACTCTGCTATACTTAAAATGGATAAACAGCAAGGACTTACTGTGTAGCACAGGGAACTCTGCTCAATGTTATGTGGCACCCTGGATGGGAGGGGAGTTTGGGGAAGAATGGATACATGTAGGCGTATGGCTGAGTCCTTCACTCTTTACCTGAAAGAACCACAACATCGTTAATCGGCTATACCCCAATACAAAATTAAAAGTTAAAACAAAAAAGAAGCGGGGAAGTTTTAACACAGACAGAAGACAGAGAAGGAGAGCGCCAACAACAAAGGCAGAGACTGGAGTGATCTGTCTACAAGCCAAGGAACATCAAGGGCGGCCGGCAACCACTAGAAGCGAGGAAGAGAAAGGATTTCCCTAGAGCAGAGGTCCCCAACCTCTGGGATCTAATGCCTGATGATCTGAGAAGGAACTGATGACATAGTAATAGAAATAAAGTGCACAATAAAGGTGACGCACTTGAATCATCCCAAAACCTTCCCCACCTTGTCCATGGAAAAATTGTCTTCCCCAAAACCAGTCCCTGGTAAAAATGCCGGGGACCGCAGCCCTAGAATATTGAGAAAGGACACAGCCTTTCCCTACTGTTAACCTTCAGCTGTGGCAGGGTAGTTCCACTAACAGTTTCGTGGGTTTTTATATTCCAATAAAAATTTTCAAAAATCTCTCCTGGCACCAAAGACCACTCAAACTAAGAAAGCTCCTTTTCCACCCTGATGGCGAGCTCCTCCACAATGCAAAACATTTATGTTTCATTGTAGACTTCATTTTGTCCAGTTTGTGGCAACAGCTCAGAGCCATACCTTATATCAGATCTTCAGAAAGCGATTTCCGTCCATTCCCTCCACCTTCCCGAAGTTTCATAAAATTACTGGCCTAGAGATGATCATCGAATTCAACCTCCACCTGATGAGACCTTCGCATTCTCCCACGGTCTGAGTCATCTGTGCTTCTAGCATCCAGGCAGTGAGACACGTGAACCACCCTGTCTTGCTCCATATCTCACTGCTTCTGTGCTGATGTCTCTTCATTCATTCATTCACTCATCCATTAACACCTGCTGTTAATTGATATCTGCTGCTGCTGTTAAGTCACTTCAGTCATGTCTGACTCTGTGAGACCCCATAGACGGCAGCCCGCCAGGCTCCTCTGTCCCTGGGATTCTCCAGGCAAGAATATTCATTCTCCCACGGTCTGAGTCATCTGTGCTTCTAGCATCCAGGCAGTGAGACACGTGAACCACCCTGTCTTGCTCCATATCTCACTGCTTCTGTGCTGATGTCTCTTCATTCATTCATTCACTCATCCATTAACACCTGCTGTTAATTGATATCTGCTGCTGCTGTTAAGTCGCTTCAGTCATGTCTGACTCTGTGAGACCCCATAGACGGCAGCCCGCCAGGCTCCTCTGTCCCTGGGATTCTCCAGGCAAGAATATTGGAGTGGGTTGCCATTTCCTTCTCCCAGTTGATATCTACTAAGAACCTACTCTGTGTCAGGTACAATTCTAGGCTCTGAGAATAAAGCAGGAGGAAAATACACAATGAATACCCTTGTAAGCATAATTTCTAATGAATGAAGCTCATAAATAAATAAGAGAAGAAAGCATGCCCAGTGTTGATAAAGACTACTGAGGAAATTTAAGTAGGCAGATGGGACAGAGAAAGAGGTCAGGTGGGAGTACAATTTTAAAAGCGTAGCAGGGAAAACCAGCTTCTGGTTATAATAGCAAAAGGCAACTACCAAGAGTACTTGGTTGGGAAACTTCCCTGTGGTCCAGTGGTTAAGAATCCGCCTTGCAGTGCACGGGACACAGGTTCAGTCCCTGATTGGGGAACTAAGATCCCACATGCTGCGGAGAGACTAAGCCCAGGGGCCTTGGCGGAGCAACCAAGCCCTCACCGTGTAATGAAAGACCCCTCATGATCCAACAAAAATCCAGCGCAGCCAGACAAATCTAAAAAAATAAAAGCTCATATTGAAATAAAAGAGTACTTGATTGTACAAACTTTACATGTTGTTCTGAGTAGCAATAGGTTTTTCTTTTTGATTTTCTAGGAAAGTGTCGTTCCCCCCGGTGCCCAAGGTCAATTCCTATTACTATTTGGGACAGCTTCTTTTCCAGCCTTTAGCCCCTCCCCAGTCATCATCCTCCCTTCTCTCTGGGGTGAATCATCGCAAGTGCTCTGGGGGCCCGTTCTGGCTGTCCCCTCTCCGATTATGGTGCCTGGAACTGGTACCCTCTTCTGGGTGGACCCAGAGTAAAACAGGACCATCATCTCCGACGGTCTTTATTCTCTGTAGTTTACGACTGACTGTGCAAACACAACTGTGCTCACTTTTAAAAATAACCATATGGCACTGTAGACTCATACAGAACCGAGAATCAGTAAGACTGTGCTAAGAAATGTCTACACGTCCTAACTCTTCAGCCCCAGGCTCTTCCCACTCTGTGGTGTCTCCCCCCCTCGATTTTACTGGCTTTGGGAAGAATTAAACCAGTTAGGGCAGCAGCTGCGGCAGTCAGAACACACAGCACGTGACGACCTCTAGGCATGACTCTGCTCCATCTAATGCTGCCCACTTTATCCTACAGATTTGATTAACACCAGCCCAATCCGCAGAGCCTTAAAGTGCTGAGTTATCATCTGCCTATTTTTTCCCCTCTAATGTTTGAAAAGAAATCAACTGATGGCAGCTTATGTTTCTGTCCTTTGCTTCCCTTGCCAGAGATGAATCCCACTGTGAGTGAGAAGGGCCTGGTGCCGGCCCTCCAGCCTCTCTGGTGAGGGTGGGATCACAGAGAAAATTCACGCTCCCTTGTCCCTGCCCTGCTCCCCCTGTGAAAACAAAACCATGTGGTGTGCAGGGTAAACCTTTTCCACTCCAATCTTTTATTGGTTTTCTTGGTGTTCTCTCTTACTCTTTACCTTCCAGAATCAACAGAAACACGTGATCAAAAGAGGCGCTAAGATATTGTTAATTGTCGATGCCATGAGAATTGAAATCCACCAATTACTGGCTGTGGAATCTTGAATAAGCCACTCAACTGCTCTGTGACTCTTTTTCCCATCTGAAAAATGGAGTTAATAATAGTAGCTGTGTCCAAGGCACATTGCGAGCATTAAATGAGGTCACACGTGGAAAGCACTTGGGCTCATGGTGACACCGTGGAAGGGTTAGCTTCCATTTGGAGTTAAAATTAAATACATAAATTCATAGTTCACTGCCAATTATTTGGAGGTAGATTATCAGCTCTGTGTTTTCCCTGGGAGGGGAGAAAGAGTGTGATATAACAGGTCCTGGAGTCAGACAGACAAAAAATTGTATCTGACTTCAATTGCATGACCTTGGGAACATTATTCATCTGAGGGAAGCCTCAATATTCTCACCTGCTAAGTGGTGACAATAACACCTCCTGCACAGAGCTGTTGAGGGAATCCTGGCGATTCTAGTGGTCTCTGTGCTCCATGCAACGCCTATGGAATTTATAGCTTCAGTTGCAATGCACAAAATGTAAAATACGCCCTTGGTTGCAGAAGATTGTTCTTGAAAGAAAAGAATGTCATCATTTGAACCCCACAAAGAGACCTTAACTCCTGACTGGCCTTTTCTAACAAGAGACCTTTCTTTAGTCCTGGCCATCCAATATCACCATAACCAAGACACAAATGCCTCAGGGCCCCATCTTTCCCTTCCAGCCCATGAACTTCCCAAAGGCTTCATACCATGGTATCTCCGCTCACGTTGACTCTCTCTGCAATATCTCCTCCATTATTCAGAACCTTCACCCACATCTGGCACCCATGAAGTAAACCCTTCCCAATGATTGTGAGCTTACGGATTATCCTTCCTGATTCATTCATAGCAAAGGCTTTCTCTGGACAAGACCAGGAGGAACAGCAAGAGGGTGGGCACATCAGGTCCTGAAACAGGGTTGGCAAGAGGGGGAAGCCTGGTATTTCACAGGCAGCCCACTCAGTCATGCAAGCAGGTGGCCAAGTAGCCCATGTGACCAGTGTGTGCAGAACTTTTTGGCCGCTTCAGAAAACAAACAAACAAACAGCATTACACCGATACAATATCATATTTCCGACTGCATCAAATTTTCTCTAGATGACTTGACCATAATCGGCAGCTATACTTGCAAAATGACAGGGCTGGGGATACCTTTGTGATCGCTTCTTCCACAAGCCTCATTTTACACATGAATAAACTTATAAGTGAAGTGACTTGTCCACGGTCATGCAGGTGAGAAATGACAACATCTGATTTAGCACCAGGGTGCTCATTTTGATTATGCTTTCCATTGCCTTATATAATTTCACATTTCTGCTGAACATTAAATATCTGAACAACAGTGATACCGATACATTTCTCATTTCTTAACTTTAGCCCTTTATAATATCCTTAAAAGAATGTGTATGAACAGCTCCCCTGTGCAAAACCAAGAGCAAAATGCTTCAATGCGCAAACCCAGAAGCTAGTCTTGCCTAAGAAGACTGTCAGCCTTTCTGAACTGTCAGCCTTGAATCCCTCAAAATGTACCTGTGCCCTTGTTCACCTAATTTTCCGAGTAAATACCATCCGTCACCTTGAAGCAGGTCATTTCCTGCTGATAAACAGTCATTGACAAGGTTGTAAGCAATCAGGTTTTTAACACCTGGCCATTAATCCCTAGAAATGCCTTCTACCCAAATTCTTAATTGCTTAAACAAAAGGTTTCCATGGGAGATTAACCATCAGAGCCAACCTGCAGCTCTTGCAAAGCAGTTCTTTGCGCTATAATTCCCACACTCCTCCCCTCAACACCAGGGAATGCTGGATAAGAAGTCAAGAGAACACCGACGATCAGGAAGAGGAGGTCTCGAGGTGTGGGGGACTGTGTTCTCACACCTTCCTCAGATGTCACTGGGAGAGCAGGTGAATCTATGAAATACGGGCATGTAAGAGAGAAAGGTCTGCTGGGGAAACACTTTCGGGTTATCGGTGAGGATTTAAGTGGAGTCTCAGCCATGGTTTAACCAATGTCTGTTGGGAAGCTTAAAATAGAGGGATTCTACTGGCACTATGTATAAAGTAGATAACTAATGAGAAGCTGTGGTACAGCACAGGAAACCTGGCTCAGTGCTCTCTGGTGACAAAGAGGGGATATGTGTATAGGTATAGCTGACCCACTGTGCTATACAGCAGAAACTCTTATAACATTGTAAAGCAACTGTGCTGTGCTTAGTCACTCAGTTATGTCTGACTCTTTGCACTCCCATGGACTGTAGCCTGCCAGGCTCCTCTGCCCATGAGATATCCAGCTAACGGTGGCCACGTGGAGGCAAGCTACCAAGTATTCTTTACCTCCTACCAAAAACTCAGAGCTCTCCTAGGAAAAGAGCTCTTCTACCCCTCTGCCACGCTTCAACCCAAATGTCACCTCCTCCAGGCAGTTTTCCTTGATTTCCCAAGAATATGTTAGGGGCCCCTTCTGAATGTTTAATTGTAAGTGCACATATCATAGAAATTGCTACTGCTCTTTACTATGATTACTTGCCCAACTCAACAGGTCCCTGAGTAGTTGCTTCTGAGAATGCTTGTCTCGCTCAACCACTGCATCCCCATTACCCAACATAGTACATCACACATGCCGGACCCTCAATAAATGTTTGGCCAATCATGGAAGCCCACTGGCGTTATCCCTTGGCTTCAAGAGTCAGGACTGAATCACTGGTCTTTTGTCTCTCTCATCAGTTGTTTCCCCCCAGCTTTTCTTGAGCCCTACAAGAGCATCTGTTTTCACATTAATAATACCATCAAGACTTATCCTGAATTAATTTTTTCTGCTGCAGCTCCTGTGGGCTGGAGTAGTGATTATCATTCACAAGACGAAGTGGTGTGGGGGGGTATAAGCTGCTCTTGAAAATGAGTCTACCGTGATGCACCAGCCAGGAGCTTAATAGGGAGCATGATCTTCAATTTGCTGAGTATAGCTCGACAAGGAGACCTGAGCTGGGCTTGTGACATGCCATTCCTCAGAGAGTTTCAGCTGCTGCTATGCTGCAGGGAAGGATTGATGACTCTGATGAGAGATTTGAACACAGACCTCTTAAAAAAACAGAAGGGCCGGGGTTGCCGGGCTAATTGGAATTGCAGGCATATGTATGTGCATGCCATGCAGAATCATGTCTGAATATTAGATGCATAGAATAAAAGGTAGAATATTTGAGGATAACGCAAAAGCTAAAAGGACAAAGGCAACAGGCAATCTAATCCACTTAATGGGTCAAGGAGTTCGGAGCTGAGCCACAAATGCATCATTTGATAACGGCAATGAAAAAGACAGCAATCTATATCTACAAATAACATTACAGCAGATTTGGTTTAGAGGCCAAACTAGGTTGATGTGAAATTTACGAGACTGGCTGTCTCTCGGATATGCTTAAGAGGGAGAAGCACATTCAATTCCTTCTCTTTCCCGTGGAGCTCAGCGTGAACTAGGTCTTACTTCCAATGTAGGTTTTCCTGTTATGTGGGACTTTATTCTGTTTAAGTGACAGTTAAGTATTTTGCCACCCAAGTTCATCTTAACACTGGATGCCAATTGTACAAGTGGATGAGGTCTATTTAGGGTTCCCTTTGGGCATTTCATTTCCCTGTCCATTCTCTGTAGGTCTCTTGCTCACACTTACACACACACACACACACACACATGAGGTTCACATTTGCAGGTGGCCTGAACTGCAATGTGCAGTAAAGTATGTGCCTGAATCGTGACTTAGCAGCTGATCATAGAAAACATAGGAAATGTGGGTTCTGATGATTTGGACAGTATGTTTTGTGTCTGCAAAACCCATTACAACATTCCTGTGCAAAATGCTGTTAGAAAGGTGCTTCTTTTCCAACCGAAGTTCTCATACATCCTCCACAGTAATCACAATACATTGCATTGCAAAATATGCAGGACACATTAAGCTTTTTTTCTCTTTATGATGCCTCAGTCAATACCAGGTAGCACTTACGGAGGGTAATGAAGTCTGCTTTCAACACAGCAATGTTCCTACAATCATGTGCTGATCGACCTTCACTTCGTGCTGTGCCTGCAAAGAAAGGGGACCCTGATAGACTGTACAGAGCAGAGCACGCGCAAGTCAGATGGCTGAAAGGAAACAATAAGCTTGTTGCTGCAGCACTGTGTGGGACAAGTTTCACCCGAGACTTGCTCCTAATTCAAGAGTGACAGCAGACGCAGTCAAAAGCTTGGGGAAGGGATTTTGGGAAGACAGTTGTTTTTTTTTTAAACGTCACCCCAGGATTTAGGTTTTCACCTGTTCTATGACAAATTTTAGAATAAAGGAAGTCACTGGATCGAACCTAACCAAATGCTCCTTTGTGGAAGAAATAATTATTTTGCATAAGAGGCAACTACAGAGATAAATTCGCTTCCCAATGTCTTTTTCAGTTCTCTCTGCTTTGGTTAGGGTAGGCATCTACTGTAGAGTAGACTCAGAATTACATGATTCAATCACAACAGACACGTATTCCTTCCTCACTTAAGAGCCCAGTGCAGTCTCAAGTCATCCTGGTTGGTGATGAGGGTATGGAATGCTCTGCTCCATGCAGTCACTTAAGAGACCCAGGCTGATGAAGGATTTAACTACGTATGAGAGTCTCCCTGGAGGTCTCCAGCCAAATCAGCTGGAAGAGAAAGGAACACAGAAAAGCCCGCTTGAAAGGCTGCATGGATAATGGCCACATCACGTTGGCTCACACATCCTCCTGGCTAGCAATCCACCACACATAGCTGCAAGGGAGCCTGGGAGACGTGCCCAGGAAGAGACATGGATTACAGTGAGCAGCCAGCCATCCCTGCCACACTCCTCTCCTCCCTGTTCTTTCAGTGATGGAGTTCCTGGTTTCCCAGGGTCTCTCTCAGTCTTATAATAGAGCATGCTGCCCCCAGACACTTTCAGGATGCAAAGATTACTATCCATGGAATACTCTCAAGTATCCAGCCCAAACGCCCCTCCCTAATTCAATACTGAAATTTCCAAAAACCTACTGTACATTTGGGCTTCCCAAGTGGCGCTAGTGCTAAAGAACCCAGCTGCCAATACAGGAGAGGTAAGAGACAGGTTCAGTCCCTGGGTTGGGAAGATCCTCGGGAGGAGGGCATGGCAACCCACTCCAGTATTCTTGCCTGGAGAATTCCAGGGACAGGGGAGCCTGGCAGGCGAAGNGAAACCTGGCTCAGTGCTCTCTGGTGACAAAGAGGGGATATGTGTATAGGTATAGCTGACCCACTGTGCTATACAGCAGAAACTCTTATAACATTGTAAAGCAACTGTGCTGTGCTTAGTCACTCAGTTATGTCTGACTCTTTGCACTCCCATGGACTGTAGCCTGCCAGGCTCCTCTGCCCATGAGATATCCAGCTAACGGTGGCCACGTGGAGGCAAGCTACCAAGTATTCTTTACCTCCTACCAAAAACTCAGAGCTCTCCTAGGAAAAGAGCTCTTCTACCCCTCTGCCACGCTTCAACCCAAATGTCACCTCCTCCAGGCAGTCTTCCTTGATTTCCCAAGAATATGTTAGGGGCCCCTTCTGAATGTTTAATTGTAAGTGCACATATCATAGAAATTGCTACTGCTCTTTACTATGATTACTTGCCCAACTCAACAGGTCCCTGAGTAGTTGCTTCTGAGAATGCTTGTCTCGCTCAACCACTGCATCCCCATTACCCAACATAGTACATCACACATGCCGGACCCTCAATAAATGTTTGGCCAATCATGGAAGCCCACTGGCGTTATCCCTTGGCTTCAAGAGTCAGGACTGAATCACTGGTCTTTTGTCTCTCTCATCAGTTGTTTCCCCCCAGCTTTTCTTGAGCCCTACAAGAGCATCTGTTTTCACATTAATAATACCATCAAGACTTATCCTGAATTAATTTTTTCTGCTGCAGCTCCTGTGGGCTGGAGTAGTGATTATCATTCACAAGACGAAGTGGTGTGGGGGGGTATAAGCTGCTCTTGAAAATGAGTCTACCGTGATGCACCAGCCAGGAGCTTAATAGGGAGCATGATCTTCAATTTGCTGAGTATAGCTCGACAAGGAGACCTGAGCTGGGCTTGTGACATGCCATTCCTCAGAGAGTTTCAGCTGCTGCTATGCTGCAGGGAAGGATTGATGACTCTGATGAGAGATTTGAACACAGACCTCTTAAAAAAACAGAAGGGCCGGGGTTGCCGGGCTAATTGGAATTGCAGGCATATGTATGTGCATGCCATGCAGAATCATGTCTGAATATTAGATGCATAGAATAAAAGGTAGAATATTTGAGGATAACGCAAAAGCTAAAAGGACAAAGGCAACAGGCAATCTAATCCACTTAATGGGTCAAGGAGTTCGGAGCTGAGCCACAAATGCATCATTTGATAACGGCAATGAAAAAGACAGCAATCTATATCTACAAATAACATTACAGCAGATTTGGTTTAGAGGCCAAACTAGGTTGATGTGAAATTTACGAGACTGGCTGTCTCTCGGATATGCTTAAGAGGGAGAAGCACATTCAATTCCTTCTCTTTCCCGTGGAGCTCAGCGTGAACTAGGTCTTACTTCCAATGTAGGTTTTCCTGTTATGTGGGACTTTATTCTGTTTAAGTGACAGTTAAGTATTTTGCCACCCAAGTTCATCTTAACACTGGATGCCAATTGTACAAGTGGATGAGGTCTATTTAGGGTTCCCTTTGGGCATTTCATTTCCCTGTCCATTCTCTGTAGGTCTCTTGCTCACACTTACACACACACACACACACACACATGAGGTTCACATTTGCAGGTGGCCTGAACTGCAATGTGCAGTAAAGTATGTGCCTGAATCGTGACTTAGCAGCTGATCATAGAAAACATAGGAAATGTGGGTTCTGATGATTTGGACAGTATGTTTTGTGTCTGCAAAACCCATTACAACATTCCTGTGCAAAATGCTGTTAGAAAGGTGCTTCTTTTCCAACCGAAGTTCTCATACATCCTCCACAGTAATCACAATACATTGCATTGCAAAATATGCAGGACACATTAAGCTTTTTTTCTCTTTATGATGCCTCAGTCAATACCAGGTAGCACTTACGGAGGGTAATGAAGTCTGCTTTCAACACAGCAATGTTCCTACAATCATGTGCTGATCGACCTTCACTTCGTGCTGTGCCTGCAAAGAAAGGGGACCCTGATAGACTGTACAGAGCAGAGCACGCGCAAGTCAGATGGCTGAAAGGAAACAATAAGCTTGTTGCTGCAGCACTGTGTGGGACAAGTTTCACCCGAGACTTGCTCCTAATTCAAGAGTGACAGCAGACGCAGTCAAAAGCTTGGGGAAGGGATTTTGGGAAGACAGTTGTTTTTTTTTTAAACGTCACCCCAGGATTTAGGTTTTCACCTGTTCTATGACAAATTTTAGAATAAAGGAAGTCACTGGATCGAACCTAACCAAATGCTCCTTTGTGGAAGAAATAATTATTCTGCATAAGAGGCAACTACAGAGATAAATTCGCTTCCCAATGTCTTTTTCAGTTCTCTCTGCTTTGGTTAGGGTAGGCATCTACTGTAGAGTAGACTCAGAATTACATGATTCAATCACAACAGACACGTATTCCTTCCTCACTTAAGAGCCCAGTGCAGTCTCAAGTCATCCTGGTTGGTGATGAGGGTATGGAATGCTCTGCTCCATGCAGTCACTTAAGAGACCCAGGCTGATGAAGGATTTAACTACGTATGAGAGTCTCCCTGGAGGTCTCCAGCCAAATCAGCTGGAAGAGAAAGGAACACAGAAAAGCCCGCTTGAAAGGCTGCATGGATAATGGCCACATCACGTTGGCTCACACATCCTCCTGGCTAGCAATCCACCACACATAGCTGCAAGGGAGCCTGGGAGACGTGCCCAGGAAGAGACATGGATTACAGTGAGCAGCCAGCCATCCCTGCCACACTCCTCTCCTCCCTGTTCTTTCAGTGATGGAGTTCCTGGTTTCCCCAGGTCTCTCTCAGTCTTATAATAGAGCATGCTGCCCCCAGACACTTTCAGGATGCAAAGATTACTATCCATGGAATACTCTCAAGTATCCAGCCCAAACGCCCCTCCCTAATTCAATACTGAAATTTCCAAAAACCTACTGTACATTTGGGCTTCCCAAGTGGCGCTAGTGCTAAAGAACCCAGCTGCCAATACAGGAGAGGTAAGAGACAGGTTCAGTCCCTGGGTTGGGAAGATCCTCGGGAGGAGGGCATGGCAACCCACTCCAGTATTCTTGCCTGGAGAATTCCAGGGACAGGGGAGCCTGGCAGGCGAAGGCCAGACTTTTGGCCTTTGGGGTTGTAAAGAGTCGGACATGACTGAAGAGACTTAGCACACACACACACACACACACACACTGTACATCCATCTGCTATTCGAATGAGCACCTCAAATTTGACACACAGAAAACTAAAGCTGTTATCTAACCTCATCTGTAAGATGGTGATACTTAATAGTACCTATTCTTAAAGTTGTTTTGAGGATGAAATGAATTAATATGTATAAATCACTCAGAAAAGTGCTGATACCAAGTGGAGACTTTTTTTTTCTTTTTTTCAGATGTACCACACAGCACTTGGGATCTTAGTTTCCTGACCAGGGATCAAGCCAGTGCCCTCTGCTCTGGAAGCACAGGGTGTTAACCACTGGACCACCAGGGAACTCCCCAAATGAGTAAACTGTTTAAAATTTTTCAGTTATTATTACTATTCTATCTTTTGGGCATGCAGCATGCGGAATCGTAGTTCCATGACCAGGGACTGAACCCACGCTCCCTGCACTGGCGGACCCTTAACCACCGCCTAGACCACCAGGGAAGTCCCGGGGCTTAATCAATGTTGGTCATTATCATTCTCTTTTCTCTCTCCTTCTTCCCCGACAAAATCTGTTTCCCTTCTCATGCTTCAAAGCACTTATCACCTACTTGTAGTAGACCACGCTGGAAGCTGTACTGGACTCTTTCTTACTCAGCTTTTACACCATCCAGTGACTTTCACTACCTCTCAGAGCCACAGTGATCCTCATTCTCACTGTCACGCGCTGACTCAGACACTCATTACTTCTCAACTGAACTGCTGCAAAATCCTGCCCAATGCCCACTCTTCTCTGCTCTCTTCTTCCTCCAACTCTCCCTCTGCTAGAGTAAAACCTTTAAAATATGCTAAACTGTGTTCTCAGATACTTCAATGGCTTGTCATTGTCCGTAAGCATAAAGTCGGCAATCCTTAGAGCTGGAAAAGTGAGTTGAAGCAAGTTGTGCCAAGTTGCTTTAGCCATGGCCAACTCTGTGCAGCTCCATGGACTGCAGTCTGCCAGACTCCTCTGTCCATGGGACCCTCCAGTAAGAAGATTGGAGTGGGTTGCCATGCCCTCTTCCAGGGGATCTTCCCGACCCAGGGACTGAACCCACATCTCTAGCATCTCCTGCACTGGCGGCCAGGTTCTTCACCACCAGAGCCACCTGGGAAGCAAGTTGGGACAGCCTTAAATTCTAACCTCCCTCCCTCCCTTTCTCTGTTCTAATCAGAACCGATTACTCACTATTCTCTCTCTCTGTCTTATTGATTCTGGTTCTTCTACCAAGAAAGCCCACCCTTTTTACCTTCTTTCAAATTCCTCCTTTCCAACTCAGATGTCACCTCTTCAGAGCAGCCATTCACTTCCAATCAGAATCCACTCAGTCCGCCTCAGCACCCCGCCCCCACTAGCATGTTATTTTACCTCTATCACTTATCAGTTGCATTTGTCCTAAAGTTAATGGAGCCTGTCTCCTCTATTCAACTGAATCCTTGAGTGTTCCCAAGCAGAGTTACTCTGCCATCATGACACTTGAACTTGATGTTTAAATTTTCTCAGCTTAGCAGAGCATAAATATGGAATGGGAGCTGCCTGCATTTGGGCTGTGTGGATTTCCTCTTCCCCAGTGGGCAGTAGCTCCCTTAACAGCATGGAGCAGATTCAGTAGATTTCCAGTACCTGAGAGAGACCAGAAAGCCTTGTCATCTGGTTTAGACACCGTGAGACACCTGCTCCTTCTTTTTCTAGCTTTATGTCCCTCAAGTGTTGGGAAGAGAGAGGGGTGGTGGACCAGAGTCTCCTTGCGTGGTAAGGGGCCCTTCTCAAACTCGCTCTCACTCAGTCTAGTTCTGTCCACTGCTGGCGGCTGCCGAGTAGGTGATGACATTCAGAGAAAAAGATTAGCTTTCACCCAGCACCCTCCACGACCGACGACCTCACCCAGAAGGGTGCCATCATTTCTCCGCTCACGTGGCAGGCTCACTGCTTCTTCTCAGGGAAACCTGGCACTCTTGACGGGGAGTGGCCAGGACTGCCGGAGTCCTCTCTTCTGCACCCCGTAAGGCCGGTGGAGAACTGGAATGAGGTGCAAGCTGCCCAGTCCTTTCCCCAAACATCTTGTATTAAAACCCATCAAGCCTGCTAGCGTGGCCTCCTCCAACGGGCCCTTCAACCTCAGAAATCTCTAGCTCTGAACTCTGTTGGTCTAAGGACATCTCCAAACCTCAGACTGAAAAGGACAACGTAAACTCTGCCCTAGGATTCCAGTCTGCTCCTCCACTAACCCTGAAGACATCTGCTGGGCACAGATGGGAGAATCAGGGTGTCCCTGGAGGCTGACAGCTTGGCACATGCCCGGTCAAGGAGCGAGCGGCCAGTCTTCTTGTCTTAAAGTTCCCTCCCATCTTTAAGACAAATTCTCCTAGAAGCCCTCTTGTTTGGCTTTAGGAATGGGTTAGGAATGGTTTAGGAATGGGAGGCAATGATCTCTCACCTGGGATACTGTGCTGTTCACTCAACAAAGACTCCCCCACCCTCCCCGCCTCACGACAGTGGATGGTGGGGCTGGGACCCACGTGGTTCTGGTGCCTCCCAGTAAGCTCTAGGCAGGCGGCACTGGCCTCAAGACTGTCTTTGTAATATGCACGCAGGACGTTTCTCCAGCTACAATTCTGGGGCAGGGAAAAACCCATTGGGACACACTGTTAAATGTCTTTTAAGTATGTTCAGTTCTGTGGACCTTATCCCTGTTTTTAGAACACATTTTCTAAATGCAAATCACCCCACAGACACTGGAAACTCTTTTTTAAAAACACTTGTTATTTTGTTTTGGGTTATAGCCTATTGACAACGTTGTGCTGGTTTCAGGCGGACAGCGAACAGGACTCAGCCATACATACACGTGTCCATTCTCCCCCAAACTCCCCTCCCAGTCAGGCTGCCACATCACGTTGAGCAGAGTCCCCTGTGCTCTACAGGAGGTCCTTGCTGGTCAGACACTGAAAACTCTTGGAAAAAAACTTCATCAACAACATTTTGTATCATTGAATGAGCACTTCACCGTGGGCAATAAATGTCTGAATACACTATGTTCTAATCTCCAATAAAGAGTTAAAGTACTAGGATCATGAGATGCCAACCTCATTATTTTGCAGAAGGTGAAACTCGGGTCCCGAAAGATGAGGTCACTGAATCCAAAGACACACGGGCTAGTTGGGATCGCATTTCACATACCAATTTCTCCGCTTAATGGCACAGCAGAAGCAGGAGCCAGCCACGCAGATCTGATGACCGGCCTTTGGAGAAAAGAAAGTGGGTAATGGAAAACACTGTACAAATTCCAAGAGTTCATTTTTGCAGATGAAGCAGATTTTTCATTCCCTGGTCTGGTAGGGTTTGCCAGGGTGTGCCGTGACTAATTCCCTGTTGGCCCAGCTGAGGCTTCCTGTCTGCAGGGCGGTGTCACAGATCTATTGGCGTAATCTGGCTTTAATTCGCCTCAGGCCAATCCTGGAAACCAGAGGCTCTGTCATGACTTCATGGCAACATTAACTCCATCTTTCTTTCTTCACTCCTTCTAGTAATAAGCAGAGGCCACTCAATAGGGCGATCTTAACTGCTCGCTGAAGATGGCAGCGAGAGGTATACATAATTCTTCTCATTGACCCCTTCCTTCTTTTCCAGGAAGAGTAGCGGTTTTGTTCTCTTATCTCTCAAGTGGCTCCAAAGTTGATCAACTCATTCGACTCAGCCTAAAAGGTTTCTTCTGTGCACTGAGTCACTCAGGCATGTCCAGCTCTTTGCCATCCCATGGATTTAGCCTACCAGGCTCCTCTGTCCATGGATTCTTCAGGCAAGAATACTGGAGCAGGTTGCCATTTCTTCCTCCAGGGGACCTTCCCAACCGGGAGATCAAACATGCGTCTCCTGTGTCTCCTGCGTTGCAGGCAAATTCTTTACCCACTGAGCTACTGAGGAAAGGTTTCCTGGGAAAATAAAAATTCCAGGGCAGGCTTTGCAAGAAGGGGCCAGTCCTCTAGAGCCACCTGACGAGTTCCCTGGGATTCAGAGTAGCTACGAGAATTTCCTCTAAGCCCCAGTGATGTCCACATTCAACTCCATCTAGAAAAGTGTGGCATGGTTGGAACCTGAGATATTATCCAAGGAGGTTTTAATATGGTCCACAAATATAAGAAAGCGCTGACTTACTGAGAATAGGAGTCGAAAGGAAGAAAGGTAGAAAGCAGACGTCTACAGCTGTGGCCAGAGTCCTCCCTGTGTGGGAGGATCTGTAGAGGGCATCAGGACAGTTTGAGATGAAGGGTGGTGGCTGGGCACAGACCCTTTGGCAGGAGGAATACAGGAGTCAACTGCTCCTCAGCAGAGGTACCTGTCTGTCTTGTTCATCTTCATGCATTGGGAAAGGCCTCATCTAAAATCTACCCAAGAAGGAGACGGTGGGAGGAACTGAGACAGTAGCATTGATTGATATGTATTTATATACACACACTCAGTTCAGTTTAGTCACTCAGTCCTGTCCGACTCTTTGCGACCCAATGAATCACAGCACGCCAGGCCTCCCTGTCCATCACCAACTCCCGGAGTTCACTGACTCACGTCCATCGAGTCCGTGATGCCATCCAGCCATCTCATCCTCGGTCGTCCCCTTCTCCTCCTGCCCCCAATCCCTCAAAGCATCAGAGTCTTTTCCAATGAGTCAACTCTTCGCATGAGGTGGCCAAAGTACTGGAGTTTCAGCTTCAGCATCATTCCTTCCAAAGAAATCCCAGGGCTGATCTCCTTCAGAATGGACTGGTTGGATCTCCTTGCAGTCCAAGGGACTCTCAAGAGTCTTCTCCAACATCACAGTTCAAAAGCATCAATCTTTCAGTGCTCAGCCTTCTTCACAGTCCAACTCTCACATCCATACATGACCACTGGAAAAACCATAGCCTGGACTAGACAGACCTTTGCTGGCAAAGTAATGTCTCTGCTTTTGAATATACTATCTAGGTTGGTCATAACTTTTCTTCCAAGGAGTAAGCGTCTTTTAATTTCATGGCTGCAATCACCATCTGCAATGATTTTGGAGCCAAAAAAATAAAGTCTGACACTGTTTCCACTGTTTCCCCATCTATTTCCCATGAAGTGATGGGACCGGATGCCATGATCTTCGTTTTCTGAATGTTGAGCTTTAAGCCAATTTTGTCACTCTCCTCTTTTACTTTCACCAAGAGGCTTTTTAGTTCCTCTTCACTTTCTGCCATAAGGGTGGTGTCATCTGCATATCTGAGGTTATTGATATTTCTCCCGGCAATCTTGATTCCAGGTTGTGCTTCTTTCAGACCAGTGTTTCTCATGATGTACTCTGCATAGACGTTAAATAAGCAGGGTGACAATATACAGCCTTGACGTACTCCTTTTCCTATTTGGAACCAGTCTGTTGTTCCATGTCCAGTTCTAACTGTTGCTTCCTGACCTGCAGATAGGTTTCTCAACACTACTATGTGTAAAATAGACGGTAGTGGGAAGCAGCTATAGGATAGCACAGGGAGCTCAGCTTGGTGCTCTGTGATGACCTAGGTGGGTGTGATGCTGGCAGTGGGAAGGAGGCTCGAGAGGGAGAGGATATGTGTATACTTACAGATTCAGGCTATTGTACAGCAGAAACCAACATAACATTGTAATGCAATTATTCTCCAATTAGAAAAATAAAAAGGGCTTCCCTGGTGGCTCAGTGGTAAAGAATCCACTTGCCAATGCAGGAGACACAGGTTCAATCCCTGATCCAGGCAGATCCCACGTGCAGTGGAGCAACTTAGCCCATTCGCCACAACTACTGGCCTGTGCTCTAGAGCCTGGGAGCCGCAACTACTGAAGCTACCGCCACGAGAATCCAAGCAAGGCAACTAGAGGAGCCCTACCTCGCCCCAGCTAGAGAAAAGCCCGTGTGGCAACAAAGACCCAGCACAGCCAACATAAGTAAATAAAACTATTTTTAAAAATAAACAAAAGAAGATCTACCCACGTCCAGAGCCATCCTTGGCAGAGAAACAGAAGTCAAATCCTTTGTTCACTGATGAATCCTATGGCTCCCCGTGAACTAACCAGGACAGCCAGGGCGATGTGGAGCACAGCTGGGCACTGTGTGCTGTGTGCCCGCGCCCAACTCTGTGAAGGGGAAAGAGCACCCGATGAATGACAGAGGGGCACCCACGAGACCTGGGGAGCTAGGCAGAGGGCACTCCCCCGAGGAAGCGGTGCTGGGCAGACAACTGCACAGCGGTACAAAGCTCATATACTTTTCAATTTATGGTCTTAAACTCATTCATTAACACGTCACCTAAGATAATAGTCATACTTCCCTTAACATTTAGGAATTCTGTGTAAAAGGCCTAGTGACTCTATTGGACACAATAGTAGCATGTAGTATTCGCTTCTGAAGGCTGTTAGGCCGTGTATGCAACACCCAGGAGCTGCACGTGATGGCTGCCTTCTGCACTTTTCCGGGAATGCCCTGCATGTTAGATTTCTGTGTCAAGTGTCCTACCATTCCCAAGCAATTTCTTTCCTTTCCCATCTCTAAGAATCCCATGGAACATTTTTAGCAATACGCAAGCATTTCAGAATGGGAAAGATGGGAAAAGCTAGGTTGGTATAGATCTGTCATATTTAGCTATGGGAAAAATTGAAATATAGGCCATCTAGAGGGTCTAAGAGTAGCAAGTGATTATTTTCAAGCGTGTTTTCAGAAAACAAAACAACAGGAGAGTTTTCTTAGACGAAACCTAATTTTCAAGACTCACAGACTTAGAGAACAAAGTTATGGTTACTGGGGGAAGAGAGGTGGGATGGGGCAAATGGGGAGTTTTGGAAGAACGTACACACACTGTTGTGTTTAAAACAGATAAGCAACAAGAGCGTACTATACGGTGCAGGGAACTCTGCTCAACACTCTGTAATAACCTAAATGGGAAAAGAATTCGAAAAAGAATAGACACACGTATATGTCTAGCTGAAGCCCTTTGCTGTACACCGGAGATGAACACACTGTTAGGCACCCCTGTGTGTGTGTTAGTCGCTCAGTCACGTCCAGCTCTCTGTGACCCCACGGATCACAGCCCCCCAGGCTCCTCCATCCTTGGAATTCTCCAGGCAAGAACACTACTCCAATATAAAAGAACACTTTTAATGAAATAAACAAATAGAAAATAAAACAACTTCCCATGGGCATTAGTTCCCAGGAGACCCTTAGTAAAAGCTTTATAACAATGGCAAAAAAATAAATAATAATAATAAAACTAATTCACACAAGGTGTATTAAAAGAGAGGCTGATATCTCTACGAACTGTACAGCGCAGGAAACTCTACCGAGTGGTCTGTGGTGACCTAAATGGGAAGGAAATCCAAAGAAGAGGGGATATGTGTGTACATGCAGCTGACTCACTTTGCTGTTCAGTAGAAATTAACACAACTTTGTAGAGCAAATATACTCCAATAAAATTTAAAAAAAAAATAACACAACTGGGAGCTCTACAACTTGCTATTTTCATTGACTACTTCATCACCAGTATCTTTGTAAAATCACTTCCTATAGCTCTATTTCATTTATTAAATATGAACAGCTAAAACACAGATTGGTAATATTACATTGTTTGGGTATACTAGAATTTACTTACCCAGTTCGTCTTTTTTTGTTGCTGTTGCTTGTTTTTTTAATTTTTTTTTGCCCACACTACAGGGTATGTGGGATCTCAGTTCCCCTACCAGGAATCAAACCCAAGTCCCCTGCGTTGGAAGCATGGAGTCTCAATCACTGGGCCACCAGGGAAATCCCTACTTTCCTAGTTCTTCTTAATGGCTCTGTTTTCCAAATGTTCTGTTTTCATACTAAATAATTCTGAATGAATATTCTTAATACATACACAATTTGAATTTAAAAATAAATAAAAGAGAAGCTGATATCTCTAGGGAGGTTCTAGAAACTTGGAAGTTCCCTTTCCCTTAATGCTACTCCTTATTCATATTCTGCTACTGGGCCCAGGACCATTCCTTCTGTGACACAGCTTCCTGATATTCCACAGGTAACGCTCGGCTGATTACCCCTTTCATCACGTGAGTGGCCAGGAATCCCCGGTGCCACACATGAATCCACAGAGGAGCAAGTGCCAGTTCTCACCATTTTCATTTCACTCTTAAGTGAACGTGAGCAGCCAAGAACTGTATTCATCTTGGGCTGTCCTCGTAAGGTTTAATATGTTTCTCATCTGCCATCAGCACACTAGGCTTTTGGTATTTCTTATAAATGAGTCCTTCAAAGAACGTTTTAGTTGCTCTCTGTCCAAAGATTCACTTACGCAAAAGCATGACCTAAGGGAAAAGAAAAGAATAACAATCCTTTTTACCTTCTAAATCTTCTCACCAGCAAATACTCAAGCTTTTCTAAAAGGAAGGGATGAGAAGAAGATGCTGAGGTTAGCAATTAGAGGAAACTCGGATCCCTCGGAGAAGGGCACTGCTGTGAGCAAGGCAAGGATGGGAAAAGCGTGAAAGAAGGATAGCTCCTTACATGGTAGCCTCATCCCAAGCACTCTCTTAGGTACGAGGTTGACAAAGATGAACAGAAAAAGGCTTCCATCTCTAAGAGAAATCAGAATTCCTAGGGAAGACAGACAGGCACAATAAGCAGAAAAGTATTTCATGCATAGACGGACCCCATGCAGCGCTTGCTGGCCTGATGATCTGCCTATGAACAATTCAGATTCTCACACTGCACCACAGCAGTTCAGTTCAGTTGCTCAGTCGTGTCCGACTCTTTGCGACCCCATGAATCGCAGCACGCCAGGCCTCACCGTCTGCCGGGGGCCAGCGTGAGGAACTCCGCCCATGGCAAAGGTCATGAGGAAGGAAGCTTGGCATACGCAAAGGCGTGATCAAGCCTCAGGAAACCCCCTGTTCCCGAGCATCTAACCCCAAAACCAGAGTACTTTCTGGGGGGCTCTCCCCCATAACCATTTCTCTTGGAGAAGGAGTAAACGTGCAGCTCCAAGTCAATAAAAATTCCTGGGTGTGACAAGAGTGTTTCAGCTTACGAACTCTGAAGGTTATCTAGCCCGCCTGTATAGGTTCGTCTGGCCGCATGTGATGGTTTACAGCCTCCCGACCGTGAGAGGCATGAGATGTTTTAGACTTACTAAAGGCAAACTCTTTTGAGAAGTTAGAAAATTATTAGTATAGTATTAGTGGGTTGATTAGGAATTATATTGGTGAAGGGTTTTTTCATTTGTTGTGTCAATAATTGCTGCTAATTCCCTGCCCTGGGTGGGACAAGGGTGTCTCAGGTCAAACCTCTCTGCTGACAGACTAGCTTGTGTGACAACCTCTCAACCATAAACAGCACAGAGAGTTTGGAGTATTAGCATAGGGCTTTTCTCATTGTTGAGTCAATGATTGCCGCCAGGCCTCCATATCCTTAGGCACCTGGGAATATATTAATCAATGTATTTGGAATATAGAAAAGGAAATATAGTAGTTTTTGATGTTAGCAATACTAGACTTTTTGAGTTAATGAATTTTCTCTTTTGTTATAGATCACTGTACTTTGTTATAAATCACTGTGTCCTTGCTATGTAAAAATGTAACTTTATCACTATCTTAAGACTAAATAGATCTTAAGGGGAACATTGGTGAAAGGATTTTCATTTGTTGGGCTGATGTTTGCTGCTAAATCTCCATATTCCCTGCCCTTATAATGAATATAACTAGCATATAGGAGAAATAAGTATTAACCTTTAAGATTAATCATGTTAACCTTGGGTTAAATAAATTCCTTTCTTGATTGTAACTCACTACACCCTCACCCTATAGGAATGCAACTTTATTTGGAGGGTGGTGCCTGGTTTAAGAAAAAACACCCTTGGAAAAAATAAGTTTTTTGGTTATCAGAAAGAAAGGGTCATAAAATGTCAGCAGGCCTCATGGCCAGAAGATGATGTAAAACCCCTAAGACCTTTTTTTATGTAAAGCACCTGATTTTGATAAAGGTCAGGACTGCTGACCCCCACGTGACTCTGTATTCATCCCTATATGTAACAAAAGGTATATAAGAAAACCTGAAAAATAAAGAAATGGGTTCAGTTCCTGGAAAGACTGACTCCCCCATGTCGTTCTTTCTTGCTCCCCGTTTTTCCGGCTGAATTCCCATCTGGAGCATGGATGCTATTCCATGTAAACCAAGTTATTCAGCCTCTTTTTCTCCACTAATATTTCCTACTACACTATCCATTTCTAATCTCTCTATCTGTAATTAATTATGTATTTTCCAAGGTCGCCGACGCCGTCCCCACCTTCGAATTCCCTGGATCCACCGGGGCTGGACCCCGGCACTAATTTCCTTTCAACCTGTACATCAACTAAGTTGAATATTAATGGACCTAGACGCTGTCATACAGAATGAAGTCAGAAAGAGAAAAACAAATATCGAATATTAATGCTTGGATGCGGAATCTAGAAAAACAGTACAGATGAACAGAAGCTATTTGCAAAGAAGGAATAGAGACACAGTCATAGAGAACAAACATATGGATACAAAAGGGGAGAAAGGGAGGTGGGATGAATTGAGAGACTGGGACTGACGTATATACAGTACTGTGTATAAAGCAGTAGAGCAAGCTTTGGGAGTTGGTGAAGGACAGGCAAGCCTGGCGTGCTGCAGTCCATGGGGTGGCACAGAGTCGGACATAACTGAGTGACTGAACTGAACTGAACTGAGGTATAAAATAGATACCTAATGAGAACCTGCTCAATGCTTTGTGGTGACTTAAATGGGAAGGAAATCCCCAAAAAGAGGAGATATAGGTACACGTATGGCTGATTCACTTTGCTGTACAGCATAAAGTAACACAACATTGTAAAGCAACTATGCTCCAATAAAAATGTAAAAACAACAAAAACAAAACATGCTTTCAAACCTGTGTGAATGCGCCTCCAGTGTTTTGCCCCTGTGCCTTTCCTGGAGATGTTACCCCTCTTGGGAGCAGTCTCCACCCTTACCTTTGTCCCTCTGGCCAAAGAAAAGTCATTCTCCAAATGATGCCTCTGAGAAGCCTTGCTTGACCTCCCCATCAGAACTATCTCCCTCCCCCAGATCCCTTAACACTTGCTTCATGCTCTGGCATGTTATCTCAGAACATACTTTGCATTTTCGTCAGTTGTGTGAATTTCCAGAGGACAAGAGTGAGACTCCTCAGTGAGGAGGGAATAAATGTAAGGAACTGAACTGAAAGCAGAAGGCAAATGTTAAAACATCCCATTCAAACATGCCCTTACTGCCATCACTCCCTCAACCTTCCATCTCCTCAACCATCTCCAGCAGATTTTTATCCCGGGGAAGACAAAATCCTCATTTCTTGAGCGGCCAGAAACCCTCCCAGTAAAAGTATAAAGGCCCTGAGAAGAGATATCAAAGAATAAGAGAAAACGGGATGCAGGATTTCTCAACTGTAATGAAACTCCCTTGAGAGGAAAAGCCATGCTCTTTCCTCCTTTCGTTCTAAAGCGCAGACCCCAGGGCAGATGCCCCTTTATTACAGAACTTATCATGCTGCCTTGCTCAATGAATATAATTATTGAGCAATAATAACACAATCTTTTCCTATGGAACTAGGAATTTATTTTTTAATAGGACCTAAATAAAAGACTCATGGGTCTTTTATGCAGAACCAGTAGACTCTATGTATACGTGAGTGTATAAAGATATTTATCTCAAGGAATTTGCTCATGCAATTATGGGAGCTGGCAAGTCCCAAATTGACAGGACAAGCAAGTCTGAAGTTTGTAGGTCAGGCCAGCAGGCTGGAAACTCAGCAGGAGTTGATGCTGAGTCTGGAAGCAGAATTCCTTCTTCCCTGGGAAACCTCAGTTTTGGCTCAGAAAGCCTTCAACTGATTGGATGCAGCCCATGCAGATTTTTAACAGTGAATCCCTTTACTTAAAGTGAATCAATCATAGACATTGACCACATCTGCAAAATATTTTTACAGCAACACCTAGATTAGGATTTGAGTACATAATTGGGTACCACAGTCCAGTCAAGACGACATGTAAAACTGACCATCATCAGTACCAGGGGCTCCAGTCAGGCCTTGCAGGTAAACAGAACTGGGCTAAAGTCCCCACTCTATATGACTCTGGGCAGATTAAGTTCTTCAAGTGTGTTTCCTCACTTGTAAAACAAAGATATCCATGCCAGCGGGTAAGGAGAGATAAATTCAGTTCAGTTCAGTCACTTAGTCGTGTCCGACTCTTTGCAATCCCATGAACTGCAGCATGCCAGGCTTCCCTGTCCATCACCAATTCCCAGAGTTTACTCAAACTCATGTCCATTGAATTGGTGATGCCATCTAACCAACTCATCCTCTGTCAACCCCTTCTCTTCCCGCCTTCAATCTTTCCCAGCATCAGGGTCTTTGCCAAGGAATCAGTTCTTCACATCAGATGGCCAAAATATTGGAGTTAGCTTCAGCATCAGTCCTTCCAGTGAATATTCAGGACTGATTTCCTTTAGGATTGACTGGTTGGATCTCCTGGCAGTCCAAGGGACTCTCAAGAGTCTTCTCCAACACCACAATTCAAAAGCATCAATTCTTCGGCGCTCAGCTTTCTTCACAATCCAACTCTCACATCCATACATGACCACTGGAAAAACCATAGCTTTGACTAGATGGATTTTGTTGACAAAGTAATGTCTCTGCTATTTAATATGCTGTCTAGTTTGGTCATAACTTTTCTTCCCAAGAGCAAGCGTCTTTTAATTTCATGGCTGCAGTCACCATCTGCAGTGATTTTGGAGCCCCCAAAAATAAAGTCTGACACTGTTTCCACTGTTTCCCCATCTATTTCCCACGAAGTCATGGGACCGGATGCCATGATCTTCGTTTTCTGAATGTTGAGCTTTAAGCCAATTTTGTCACCCTCCTCTTTCACTTTCATCAAGAGGCTTTTTAGCTCCTCTTCACTTTCTGCCATAAGGGTGGTGTCATCTGCATATCTGAGGTTATTGATATTTCTCCCAGCAATCTTGATTCCAGCCTGTGTTTCTTCCAGTCCAGCGTTTTTCATGATGTACTCTGCATAGAAGTTAAATAAGCAGGGAGACAATATGCAGCCTTGACGTACTCCTTTTCCTATTTGGAACCAGACTGCACCACACCTGGGTCAAATTCTGGCTCCATCACCAACAATCTGTGTGGTATTACCCAGGTTATTCAACGTCTCCGAGTTCCTGGGAACTGCTGTGTCTGGTGCCCGGCAAGCAAATGTGCTCATAGTCTGCGTCAGTATCAGCACTGCTGCTGCTCGCCCCAGCCTTCATCTCATGCTGCCTCTTCATCCCCTCCTGAATACCTGCACTCCAGCCATACCAAGCCAGGGGCTGCTTCCCGGACACATAATCATACTTCCTATTTCTGAGTTTGACATTTTTGTTGTGTCTTCTCCGGCTTCCCAAACTGGCTGTGAACCTTTTGGGGAAGGCAGTATGCTTTTTCACATTCATCACTCCAGCACCTAGCACATTTCCTAGGTAGACACTTAACAAATGTTTGTTGAATTAACTATGAAGTGAAAGTGAAAGTTGCTCACTCGTGTCCGACTCTTTGCAACCCCATGGACCGTACCCCAAATTCTCCAGGCCAGAATACTGGAGTGGGTAGCCGCTCCCTTCTTCAGGGGATCTTCGGATCTAAACCAGGTCTCCCACATTGCAAGTGGATTCTTTACCAGCTGAGCCACCAGGGAAGCCAAAGAATACTGGACTGGGTAGCCTATCCCTTTTCCAGTGGATCTTCCAAACAGGAATTGAACTGAGGTCTCCTGCATTGCAGGAGGATTCTTTACCAGCTGAGCCACCAGGCATGCCCTGAATTAACTATGTGTTAAATTAAATCATGTGAATAAAACTATACATATCAAGGTAGGGAAAGAGTGAAGAATTCTTCATAGGGAATAAAATCAAGGAGGATTTCCCCTGGGAGCAGACAGTTTAACTTGTAAAGCTTTGAAGGATAAATTCACCAGGGGCTAAGGGAGTGTTGTAGTGTTATAATCAGTATGTGTGTTTAGTCGTTCAGTCATGTCTGACTCTTTGATGACCCCAGGAACTGTAGCCTGCCAGGCTCCTCTGTCCATGGGATTTCCCAGGCAAGAATACTGGAGTGGGTTGCCATTTCCTTCTCCAATTATAATCGGTAAAAGAAAATGCAAGACATGGCACAGAGTGGATGCTCTCTAAGCAGGGAGCTGAATGAAGGAAAGAATGGAGACATACATTTGTTCTCAAAACAACAGCTTTGTTTTTAAGTGCTAAGAAAAAAAATCCAACTTGGATGGCTTGGCTTCATTTTAGCCTCTCCCTTGCATCAATAATATTATTTTTGTAAACTCATGAGACATGAGGAAGGAAAAAGTCTTAGACATTTCTCAGACTTTAACAGATAAACCAAATAATAATAAACAATCCTGACTATGATTCAGTCCCCTCATCGTCCAAGTCTCCTTTGCCCCAGCGCATTACTCCCCAAAGACAAGGGCAACCTCGACTCTTCATCTGAGCTTGTGGAGCAGCGAACCTTGGGAACCAGATGTTCATGGAGAAAGGGAACTTTGCTCAGAGTCACATCTTTGTAAAGTGCGTACAGTACAGATCAACTGTTTTCTGTTTATCAGTGGACAACAAGCAATCCAACAAAAGGCAAATGTGGTGCAAGACCTAAGCCAAGACACATCACCAAACCTCCCATGACGTCTGTCTGCGTCTAGGTATTCTGCTAGGGTTCAGCGAAAAGACTTAAAGGTCTGAAGAAAACGAGGAATGGCCACATGGAAGATCAGTGAGGACCCAGACCTGCAGTGAGAGGTACCGGGGAACGGCAGCGAGAACAAAGGAAGCGGGGAGGCGAGAGTCACAGGAGGTGGTGAGAGCGAAAAGATCAAGGACCAGACCAAGCAGGGTGTTGACTGCCACAGCAGTCTTCAGGTGAACAGAACAGACATACCCGCTTCCTTTACAAACACATGGTCTACCAGAGAAAATACACATCTATGAAACAGTCATCACAGACATGATAAGCACCATGAAGTAAAAATGCAAGAATGAGAGGATCATCAAATGAAGCACTTTTGTGCATCTGAGGGATTTAGAAGACAAGGCTTCCCAAGTTCTTTAAAAAGTATCAGCTAGGAAATAGACGAGTTGGGATAGCAGGTAGAGCATTCCAGGGAGAGGAAACAGAATGGACTAAGGCTCAGGAGAGAGAGAGTGAGCATTTGAGGCCAAAGCACCGAGTCTAAGGAGGATGGAGATTCTGAGGAAGAACACACAGCCAGACAGGGTTGGATCTTGGGACCCCTATATAACACAGCAGAAATTTTGATCTCTATCCGAAGAGCAAGAGGAAGCCACTTTAAGCAGTGGAGAAATAGATCAGATCAGAGTTTTAAGAAAGTCACATTGGCAGGTAATTTAGTGTGGCTGAAATACAGCGTGCAGAATGGAGCTGGCAGGACATAACACTGGAGAAGCTGGCTGAGGCCGGGTTGTGCAGGAAATCCAGAAAAGTCTATCTGTCCAGAATTTTTTTTTAAAGAAAGAAAAAGTATTGGCAATCTAATATGCAAGAAGGAAAATATCAGATGGGAAATGGTACTCTCCTTCCTACTAACTTTATTCTCTTGACCAGTGAGACTGAAAGTTATTTTCTCCTCTTGTTCTTGGTGAAGGTGAAGTCACTCAGTCGTGTCCGACTCTTTGCGACCCTGTGGACTGTAACCTACTAGGCTTCTCCGTCCATGGGATTCTCCAGGCAAGAATACTGGAGTGGATTGCCATTTCCTTCTCCAGGGGATCTTCCCAACCCAGGGACTGAACCCGTGTCTCCCACATTGGAGGCAGACGCTTTAACCTCTGAGCCACCAGGGAAGCCCTGTTCTTAGCCTCACAGTAATTGTCAATGTATGAGTCACTTACATTAGTGCTTCCTGCACTCACTTGAATGTGCATAAAAACCACTGGGGACATTAGTAAAATGCAGATTCTTGTTCACTAGGTCTGGGGCAGAGTCTGACATGCTATATATCAAACATGCTCCCAGGTAACACCCAAGATGCTGGTCTATGAATCGTACTCTGAATAGAGCTAAATGGAAGGTATTGGGGCTTTCGGAACATATAGGTAATTCAGGGTTAAAATTCCAAAAGAAGCAAGCAAACAGAGCCAAGGGATTATGTCTCTGGAACTGTCCTGCCTGTTTTCAGAGAACCTGGGTGTGAGATATGTTTGTATAAAGAGACTTTAGGAGATGTTTGGTGTGTAACTTAACTGGAAGCAATTCAATTCCAACAATACTCAGGAAGCCTGAAACTGGAGTCCTTCTGACAGTGACCCTGCACCACAGTGCCACCTGCTGGTAGATTGGTGGATTACATTTTAAGGCTTAGAAGAATTGAGTCAAGTGAGCAAATTTTTTCACACATAACTTTGCCTGAAGTGCAACTTCTGGCAATAAAAGCATCCTTTAAAATAAAATGTCAGAAATACCTTGATAAGAAAAAAAGGAATACCCTTATAAGGGTTAAAGTCTTCACTGTATTATACTGATAAAAGCACCAGGAAAAAAATGAGTGAATATACACATATACAATAAATTTCACTCATACAAAGGAAATGCAGACCATGATTTACCAATAACAGGTCACGTTTTCAATTCTGCATAGAAATTTATTCTTACAGAATTCTTTCACGTATTTTGCCAAACCCGTATTGGTTGCTAATCTATAAGTGCAATTCAACGATGTTTTCACAAAAATAGCCTCTGGAAAAATGCTTGCTTAGTATGCAGTTTAGCAAAACTCAATTCATGTCATTGATGGGATGAATGTAGTTCTGACATAAATACTGGTGGGTATTTTTGTTTATATTAATGAATAAATTACTGAAGCAACAAAAACATACGTTAGGACATCTCTCATTTGCTAGTGGCATGACAATGACCTTTTTGTGGAACTGGATGGTAGCTTTGAATTCTGGAAGACTATTTCTTCAATCTGGGGGTGACTTATAATGTAACATAACACAATTTTAAGTTTAATCTGCACTGGTAACATTCTACCATCATTTTCTTGAATCCAGGTGATCAACAAAGCAATATATCCAACTTTGAATTTGTGAAAAATTTCAGGTTCAATGATAGAAAAGCTCCCACCGTGACCAGTTTCAAGTTACTGAGGTGACATCACTGACTGTGAAGTTGGGAAGATGTGCGATAGCCCACCTCTCTACAGTATTTCTACCATGCAGAAAAAATAGATGGAAATAACCTCAAGAGTATAGGTAACAGGACACTGCAAAAAAATAATCAGGAAAGTGATAAAAATTTTGAGTGTTCTGAACCTTCGTTTTTAAATCATTTAATTGTAAGATTATATAAATAGTGACTGTTTCTAAAAACCAGCTCACAAAGTTCCTAGACGTTTGAGCACTGGTTCCCATGAGCCAGTAAGAGCCACCTCTAGCACAGCGCAGGGTCCCTGATGGGAGGTTCGAGGATAACATAGAAAAGGATTCAGGGAGCATGGAGAATACTCTAGGACTTAAGACCTAAGATTTTTTGTGCCAGGCAAAAAAAGTGGCAGATGATGTCATAGAAATCACAGTAGAATATAGAATAATTCCTAATGTGAGGAAAGAACTCAGACAAGTCGCTCTGCCTAACAGTGAACGTAGCAGGGGCCTGGAGGGGGCAAGGCAGAGGCGCCGAGGCAATGACAAGGCTGCCAAAAGGGAAACGAGGGTGGAGAGCCCAGACTCTGGTGCATAATCTCGTCCAGAAAATAGAAGAGAAGGAAATACTCTCTGGTTCATTTTATGAAACAAGTGTTACCAAACCAGACAGAGCACAAAAGAAAAAAATAAAAAATAAAACTGTCGCCAATATCCCTCATGAATGTAAACACAGAATTTCTCAATGAAATACTAGCATATAAAATTCATAAATATATTTTTAAATTATATGTTACAACCAAGCAGACTATGACCCAGGGGTGCAAGAATAATTCAACACTTGAAAAAAATCAGTACAAGTCATCATACTATCAGGTTAAAAAGGAAATGATGACACGATCATAGTGATCAATGCAGAAGAAGCATGTGATAAACTTCAAAACCCGTGAACAATTTTTTTTTAACTTTTACATTGTTTTTAATTTTTAAAAAATGGGAAATAAGGTGAACTTCCTCTACTCGATTAAAGTGCACCCATAGAGCTTCCTCGGTGGCTCCGTGACAAAGGATCCACCTGCCAATACGGAGGACACGGGTTGGACCCCTGAGCTGGGGAGATCCCGCATCCTGCGGGGCAACTGAACCCGCGCACCACAACTTCCGAAGCCCGCGTGCACAGGGCCCGCACTTCACAAGAGAAGCCACGGCGCCAGGGAGCCCGAGCACCGCTGCTACAGGGGAGCCCCGCGTGCGGCAGCTAGAGAAAATCCACACGCAGCCACGAGGACCCAGCACAGCCGAAAATAAAACTACTTACTTAATCAAAAAACAAAGGCACAGAATGATAAATGCAGAACACACAAATTCTGCTTTGCAAAAATCCTGTTAAAAAGGATGAAAAGACAAGCCACGGAGTGGGAGAAAACTACAAACTACTTATACAACAAAGGGACTAGCATCTAGAATATATTTTAAAACTCTCAAAACTCAACACTAAAAAGGAAGCAACCCAATTAGAATATGGGCTAAAGACACGAAGAGACATTTCACAGCAAAAAAAAATATAGAGACAGCAAGAAAGCCCATGGAAAGGTGTTCAATGTTATTAGCTACTGGGAAATGCAAATTAAGACCGCCATGAGACCTCACTACACACCTATCAGGATAGTGAAAACTTAAAAAATCAAGAACACGAAATGCTGCTGAAGATGCAGAAAAACTGGATCATTCATAAGTATTTGATGGGAATGTTACAGTCACTCTGAAAAAGAGTTTGCTAATTTTCTTTAAAAACTAGATATGCAACTACTATATGATCCAACAGCTGCATTTCTGGGCACTTATCCCAGAGAAATGAAGACTCATTTTCACATAAAAACTTGTATCAAATTTTACTTTAAAATATTTAATTGCCCTCTTGTGGGTTACACAGAAGTATGTATATAAGCGGACACAGGACCAGATTTCTGTCCAGTCTCCTGCCTTGTCACTACATCCCTGCTCACTGTTTCTGGAATGGCATGTAAGTTTTGTCTTCATCTGATGGATAGTGGATACATGAAATTCTCTGATAAAAGGATTTTGAGGCCTTAGAATTCTAAGGTTGGCAGGAAAAGTTCTCACAGTTAATTAGTGGAGTCTGCCATAAGTATAACCAGTAAGAATAGCAATATGCAAGTTTAATGTTTGCCATTTCTAAATGGAAATATGCTGCCTCACCAATCATAGCATATTGAAACCAAAAGAGGTATCAACAATTACCAAGTGCATAACTCTTTTATTTTACTGATAGGAGAAGTAAGAGACAGCCAGACCCCAAGTTTATTATCTGGCTTCTCCATTTTACAAAGTCCAGCCTTGCTCTCAGTAGTAACTGACCAGGTATTTCAAGTCCACGAGTTTTCTCTTTGTGAGGAAGGGATTTTACATGTGTACTTATTGCTCACAAAGAGCTTTCTTGATGCTGGAACTGTCCTAGGGAAAAGGTGATGAGAGCATTCTGGAAAAGAAAATACTCAGCTTCAACTTCTAAAATGTGGAACAGAATCTCTTTCATATTCATCATCTTGCTAGTCAGGCTAAAGTTTTCAGACACTCTCTGGCCTTATTTTAAGAAGTACAGGTGTTCTTCACTCATATTTTGGGAAGCGGTAGAGAGATGTAAAAATGTGACGTTGGCACCTTCGAGTCCTTTGCCTACACAAATCAGCAGCCCCCATCGTGTTGTGAATTTACAGGAGTCTTCTCAGGTTTCCAGAAATAACAGGTTCCATCTTCCTTGTTAGTTCTTTTGCCCTGCTAATATCGAAGAGATCACTAGGGACTTCCCTGGTAGTTCAGGGATTGAGAATCCGCCTGCCGGTTCAGGAGACACCGGTTCAGTCCCTGGTCCAGGAAGATCCCACATGCCATGAGGTGACCAAGCACACTCAGGGCAACTGCTGAAGCCCACAGGCCCTGCAGCCTGCGTTCTGCGACAGGAGACGCCCCAGAACAAGAAGCCCGCACGCAGCAACAAGGACCTACTGCAGCCAGAAATAAATAATAAAAATAAAATTAAACAATAAATCGAACTTTAGGATAAGTAAATGCTCTCAAAAAAAAAGAGAGAGAGAGAGATCACCAAACTCCATGAGTGGTGGTGGTTTAGTCAATAAGTTGGGTCTGACTCTTTGGGAACCCCATGGACTGTAGCCCGCCAGGCTCCTCTGTCCATGGGATTTCCCAGGCAAGATTACCGGAGTAGGTTGCCACTCCCTTCTGCAGGGGATCTTCCCAACCCAGGGATCAAACCCACGTTTCCTGCACTGGCAGGTGGATTCTTTACCCCTGGGCCACCAGGGGAGCCTAAACTCCAGGAGTAAAGAGTCAAATTAAGATTTTCAGTTTTTGACACTTTCGTGTTTTTAAAAGGGGAAGAAGACTGCTGCTTAAACCCTTTGGCCCTGAGAACATGCTGGGCTAAGACATTTGAATTCATTACTGGCTCTTTTGGTTCCATGTGCCTTGAGACTTACAGAAACTCTGTCTGAAGCCTCACCATAACCTCCCCGAGTAACCACATGGTGATGGTTAATGAATAAGCAAGGATTTGAGGATGGGGCGAGCAAGCCTGATGCTTGATCTTTTGAGTGAAACTCATGATAACAGCTCTCAATGTGCCTTCTGAGCGCTTCCCAGGGCCCTTGTCACTGCCAGTCTCCCATCTTATCGGCAGGCACCAAAAGCTTCACATTACAGCAGCTAATCAGAGGAAAACCGAAATAAATCCTTCTAATGGAGGGAGAGATGAATGCCCTGATCTTCCCCCTTCACTCGTGGAGGCAAAACAAACACACAGATGAAGGTGGTGATGCAGAAAAGCAAATGAGCTCTTCTGCTTCAGAGTCACAAGAGTGGATGTTCCAACTAAAATCTAAGATGTTTGAGACTACAGACACACATCAAAGGGACAGAAAACACGCCAAGACAGCAGCTACCAAATTATCCTGGAGACAGTCTGCAAACCCCTTGCTCAGTAACAGGGATCAGTACTGTTTACTTTCTCATATAGATAAGTTAGTCTGTAGCTAAAGTAATTTCATTTATGGCCTGTTTTTATGATATTTTTATATCCTTGATATGCTATGTGGTCCCCAGAAATAAAGAGCTGAAAACTAAGAAGATTCTAAATAAATATTTAATGTGAAACTGTCTAAGGCAATTGGTGCTCATAATTTAGCCAAAAAGAGTATCTTTTTCACGAGTATTCTATTGCACCAACAGATTTCTTAAGGACTAATATAGTTTGTATTAAAAACATATTTGCAGTTGATTTAGGAAAGAAAACTCTTCTGATATTAACATATTTTATCAAAAGGGGTGCAATATACTGGGTAATTTCATCTTTTTATTGAATTACCCTGAAGAAGAGAGCAGTCTTACCACGGGATGATTGAGACACTAAAATTCAAAGAAGTGTGAGCGTGAGCTAAGTTGGATTTATAGCATTTGAAAAAAATAAGTCTGAGATCACGGGTCTGGGTGATTTTCTTCTGACAATTTAATCACCACGTGTGGTATATTTTAATACGTTTTTATGCTCCATTTTCAAGGGATGAAATTTTGAGTGCCTGAAGGAAGTGTCAGCCTCATGTCAGGGGAGCAGTGGGGAGTGAAAAGAGGAAAGATGATAGTAATCAGGCAATTACAGAACTTGGTATTTAATTCATTTAAAAAGAATAACCCCTTACTCAGTGAGAGGGAAAGAAAAAGATAAAAACTCCAAGAAGCACTCAAAATGCCTACTAGTGAGCTAAATTTCCTCTCTGGAATACTTACCTTATTGTTTTGAAAAAAATTCTAGATCAACGGGTGTTCACCATCTTCTGTCATCTGAGAATTTGGTTCCAACAAACCCATCTCTCTTAATCACCAATTAAAAGCAGAGCCTTGGATTATATACTCCATGCATGACCAACATGAAATAGACATAATATTTAGACCACATGAATACAACAATCCCATGACCCCAAAAAATGCTGCCTGTCCCTTTTGTCAGCTAAAGGTCTCCAAGTACATCCTCTGGAATAATTCTGTTTCTTTAAAAGCATACTGCAGAATGATCGTGAACTCTGATGTATTAACGTATCTGGACTCAGCCGCTTAACTTGCTTTGTACCTTTGGATAAGTTACTCAACACTCTGCATCTGTCTTTCCATCTGCAAAAATCAGAGTTAATACTATGATCACTTTACAAAGTTGTTGTGAGAATCGAATCACAAGACAGCCATAGGAAAAATGTTTGAAACATAGATTTATACTGAGCTATAGAGAATGCAAAGACATGAACCCCTAGGATAAGATAATCTAGTAGATGAGCTACAATGTGGGAATATCCTAAGGAAATATGGGCTTCCCTGGTGGTTCAGATGGTAAAGATTCCACCTGCAATGTGGGAGACCTGGGATCAATCCCTGGGTTGGGAATATCCCCTGGAGAGGGCATGGCAACCCACTCCAGTACTCTTGCCTGGAAAATTCCCATGGACAGAGGAGCCTGGTGGGCTACAGTCCATGGGGTCACACAGAGTTGGTCATGACTGGGTGACCAAGCATATCAATAAGGAAACAAAGAGACATATATAAAAGCAGAGAAGAGACAGCCCGTATGAATGTTAGTCACTCAAAGCAAGCAAAAGTCATCATAAGGAAGGTTGGTTAAAGAAAACTTCCAAGACATTTTTTTAAATTAACTACTTTGGCCACCTGATGTGAAGAGCTGACTCATTTGAAAAGACCCTGATGCTGGGAAAGATTGAGGGCAGGAGGAGAAGGGGATGACAGAGGATGAGATGGTTGGATGGCATCACCGACCTGATGGACATGAGTTGAGCAAGCTCCAGGAGTTGGTGATGGACAGGGAGGCCTGGTGTGCTGCGGTTCACGGGGTCACAGAGTCGGACACGACTGAGCGACTGAACTGAGCTGAACTGAATTTATTTATATTGGAGGTTAGTTACTTTACAATAGTGTAGCGGGTTTTGCCATACATTGACATGAATCAGCCATGGATGTACATGTGTCCCCTCTCCTGAACCCTCTTCCCTCTCCCTCCCCATCCCATCCCTCTAGGTTGTCCCAGGGCACCGGCTTTGAGTGCCCTGTTTTATGCATCAACCTTGCACTGGTCATCTACTTCATATACGGTAATATACATGTTTCAATGCTGTTCTCTCAAATCATCCCACCCTCGCCTTCTCCCAGAGTCCAAAAGTCTGTTCTTTACATGTGTCTCTTTTGCTGTCTTGCATATAGGGTCATTGTTACTTTCTAAATTCCACATATATGCATTAATTTATTATACTGATGTTTCTCTTTATGAGTTACTTCACTCTGTATAATAGGCTCGTTTCATTCACCTCATTATGACTGACTCAAATGTATTCTTTTTTATAGCTGAGTAATATTCCATTGTGTATATGTACCACAACTTTCTTATTCATTCATCTGCTGATGGACATCTAGGTTGCTTCCATGTCCTGGCTATTGTAAACAGCACTGTGATGAACATTGGGGTACACGTGTCTCTTTCAGTTCTGGTTTCCTTGGTGTGTATGCCCAGCAGTGGGATTGCTGGGTCATATGGCAGTTCTATTTCCAGTTTTTTAAGGAATCTCTACACTGTCCTCCATAGTGGCTGTACTAGTTTGCGTTCCCACCAATAGTGTTAAGAGGGTTCCCTTTTCTCCACATCCTCTCCAGCATTTATTGTTTGTAGACTTTTTGATGGCAGCCATTTTGACCAGAGAGAGATGGTACCTCATTGTGGTTTTCATTTGCATTTCTCTGATAATGAGTGATGTTGAGCATCTTTTCATGTGTTTGTTTGCCATCTGTATGTCTTCTTTGGAGAAATGTCTGTTTAGCTCTTTGCCCCATTTTTTTCATTGGGTCATTTATTTTTCTGGTATTGAGCTGCATGAGCTGCTTGTATATTTTGGAGAGTAATTGTCAGTTGCTTCATTTGCTATTATTTTCTCCCATTCTGAAGGCTGTCTTTTCACCTTGCTTATAGTTTCCTTCATTGTGCAAAAGCTTTTAATTGGGCTCCATTTGTTTATTTTTGCTTTTATTTCCATTACTCTGGGAGGTGGGTCAGAGGATTTTGCTGTCAGAGTCAGAGATTTATGTCAGAGAGTGTTCTGCCTATGTTTCCCTCTAGGAGTTTTATAGTTTCTGGTCTTACATTTAGAACTTTAATCCATTTTGAGTTTTTGTGTATGGTGTTAGAAAGTGTTCTAGTTTCACTCCTTTACAGGTGGTTGATGAGTTTTCCCAGCACCACTTGTTAAAGAGATTGTCTTTTCTCCATTGTATAGTCTTGGCTCCTTTGTCAAAGATAAGGTGTCCATAGGTGCATGGATTTATTTCTGGGCTTTCTATTTTGTTCTACTGATCTATATTTCTGCCAAGACATTTTGACCCCTGATAAAGGAGCGTGATCTCTCCATAAAATCTAAAAGTACAGTACACTATCTTCAAAGCACTTCTCGAATACTTTACCCAACTTTCTGACACCTAGCAATACAACCTATTCTTCAACAAACATTTATCAAAAGCCAGATGATTTTCAGGTGTCCCTTCCCCTGGACCTGTCACCATCTGTACAGAAACAAGAGGACCCATCCAGCTTTTCCACCCCCTGAGAACAAGATTGATCTCTGCAACCAGCACTCTGAACTGACACCCAACTTCCTTTTTCAAATGTGCTAAAGAAAACAGTGTATACTACTTGGTTGCATTTTCTGTGATTGGTTATTCTGTGATTGGTCTTTTTAATGTTCCCTTGATTCTCCAAATATTGCCTACCTCTGGGTGTTCTTTGGAAGGAATGATGCTAAAGCTGAAACTCCAGTACTTTGGCCACCTCATGCGAAGAGTTGACTCATTGGAAAAGACTCTGATGCTGGGAGGGATTGGGGGCAGGAGGAAAAGGGGACAACAGAGGATGAGATGGCTGGATGGCATCACCGACTTGATGGACGTGAGTTTGAGTGAACTCCAGGAGATGGTGACATGAGATGGACAGGGAGGCCTGGCGTGCTGTGATTCATGGGGTCGCAAAGAGTCGGACATGACTGAGCGACTGAACTGAACTGAATTGAACTGATATACATATATGTTTACCAGCAGCAATAAGACTTGGCAGATTAACTATTCAAATTAATTATCTTGGCTTGCCTTTAATTTCTATTTTAAAGGCTAATGCCTTGAATTAGAAGTATCAGCACATGAAAACATTGCCAACATTTATTGCAAATTTTAAATGGAAAATGTTTTAAATTCAAGTGTATTTGTAGATGTTCATAATTCAACTCACTCATGAGCAAATTTTAAATGAAGGAAGAACATGCTACTTATAAATCATTAACTTTGCCAATATGTGTGTATAAACAGTATTCAAATTCATAAATGGGCTTCATTCATTGAGTTTTCTTAGGTACTAGGGATATATACAAAAAGAAAAACACCATTTGATCTTAGAGATACTTAGTCTGCAGGAGACAAACATGTAAACAGATCACTAAAATGATTATACAGGAAGTTCTTTATAGACATCATAGGATAGGTTTTTCCATATGACTTTTCTCCTTCTGACGTCAGGTGCCTATCAGACTAGGATGAGAAGGGAACAGGAGGGAGATGATATTTTAGCAGGACAACTACAGAACATGCCTATGGGGTTGCAGATGCTACATAGTCCAGAACATCAGGGAAGCCTCTTTTCCTCCAGCTGGGATGGCATCCAGCCGATGGCTTGGCAGTGCAAGGACACTCATCTGCAGAGAAGAAGCAGGATCCTGAGTGTGGAACAAAAAGTAAAGATGCTAAGTCTCAGACTAGTTGAGAGAAACCAGAGAGGAAGATGCTAATGAAATGTGGCAGGAGGGACTCGCATAGCTCACCTCCTCACTGAAACTCTTAAATAAGCTAGAAGGTAGACCCAAAGGTCAAAGACTCTTCAGTGTGTTCTGCCTCATCCCCTGCAGGTATGGGGATGGGCATGTAGTATGAGCTTAACCTGTCAACTGTTAAGACCAGCTGGGGAATGGGCTGTATTGTTCCCTCCTTTTCTACATTGGAGGGTAATCTTGGTGATTACAAGGAGAAATGTGCAATGAAGGGAAAGAAGAGACAATAATAGTAATCTCTGAGGGGATTAGGGAAGGCTTCATGAGGAAGACATTTGAGCTGAGGCTTGAAGCATAAGTAGGGATTTATCAAATTGATATTGGAGCAGAGGAAACAAAACAGTGTATACAAAGATGCAGAAGTGAGGAGAAAGCATGGAGTGTTTAGATAACATATAGTTAGTTTGGTACAACAGAGCACAGGGGCATATTAACAGGTGAGACGTTAACAGGTGAGCTTGGAAAATCAAGTAAGGGCTGTATCAGAAGAGTCTGTATCCCAAAGGGAATGTGGGGCTATGAAAGGATATTAAGCTACAGAGTGTAGCTTTGATTTACAAGAAAAAAGTTTTTCTTGAAAGAAAGGCCCCAAAGTGATCAGACTACAAAGCTGACACCATCTAAATAAATTGGGGAAAGTTTATGCAAGTGTCATTTGAGCTTCCAGATGGAAGGATGTGGGGCGTGACCTTGGAAGAGATCCGTGGAGTGCCTGAATTTGGGGAGAGTAGACTGTGGTTGGTGGGGTGCTCCACAAAACAGTGGCAGAAGGAAGGGACTGATGCGACTATGATAAAGGAATAGATCACTAAGTGGGATGTGTTGCCATGGAGAGAGGGGGCAAGGAAGGAAGAGAGAGGATGCTCAGATGTGTAGTTTCGGTGATCTGACAGGTTTATGAGGAAAGATCTTGATTTCCATTTCATTAAGATCAAGGGGCCGGAGCCTCAGCATGCAGGCAAACTGTACTGAAGGAGCAGGACAGGAAAAGTCACAAAGTCATCAAACGGCATTCAGTGCTCAGCCATGAAACAGAACCGTGACATTCTGAAGCTCTTTGGGGGTCTGTATATCATCTAGCTTTGCTTCATTTTACATATGAAGGAACTGGGGGTTCGTATGAGGTAAAATGCTTTGCTCAGGGTCACAAAGGTAGTTAATAGTGAAGGGAACGCTAGATACAAGCCAGGACCCCTGACCTAGGATGGCTTTGGACTCAAATATAAAAGGCATCCTACACCACAAAAAAAGGATCCCACTGATGTCCTACTGGAGTGAAGCCATATATTTCTTCCTCTTAGTTACTGTCTTCTTGTGCAGGGCCCATCAAAGAGCCACATAACCCTAAGAGGTTGTAGAAAGCTTTACAAGTCACCCTCTGCGATTTTGGAAGTGAAAGGAATATGCTTAGATCTAGAGGTGCGCCACTGTGACTGAAAACAGAGGAGGCGTTTTTTTTTCATCAACATATACCTACAAAGCAGGTTTTTTTGGTGTCTCTGCACACCGCAAAGGCACCTTCTGACAAATCAAATGAACACGTCACAAGTCAGTGAAAATTAAGAAAGAGGAGGTGTAGAGAAGGTATCGAACAATTTATCAAGCCATACACCACTTTTCCATCTTTATTTTCCTCTATATTTCTTACAAAACAAACTCATATAAGCATACTTTTATTTATAATGAGAAAGGAGACCAAATGTTGACTTCCTTGGTGAGTACTGAACAGATGGAACCAGAAGCATCAAGGGGAGAGGAAATAGAGACAAATACGGTTGTCATGGTTTCCTTGAGCTGCAGTAAACACAGGGACCCCAATGGACAATGAGAGCCCCCATTGGGAAAAACCACATGTCGCTCTTTTCTTCCTTAGATAATTGCCAGGCTCACTTGGAAGATCTGAAGTCCATAGGAGATGAGAAAACAAGCAACGCTGTCACTCATCTCTGGCTATTCTCAAATTATATCTACACTGAAACCACCCTCCCATCCCATATAACAGGCATCAAACAATTAATGACGATCTCAGATTAATCAGTTATCCCACTGGACAATGCCCTGCAGAAATCTGTGACACATTAAACCCAAGGCGTGAGGGGAGCTGGGCAGTACCCGAGACGATGCTTTCTGTCTCACAGGGAAGCAGTGAGCCGTGACGCAGAGAACAGCATCATGAAAGATCCACACGTCCTGGTGACACGGTCAGGGTCCAAGACTTAGTGCCACTTTCCAGTCGTCTCCAAATTATCCTAAACCCACCTCCACTGTCTTCTAGATAATATGTGAATCGTGTGAGAGCTCGATATATCTGCATGGCCCAACTACACGGCCATAGTGTGTTTACAGGGGTGCCGGAAAAGGAGAGAACGGGAGTGGAGAGGGACCCCTTCTCAACTGCTGTCTTTGAGGTTCAAATCAAAGTCTAGTGCCATGAAGACTGTCTCCACGTGATGGCAAGCAGTCAAACGTCGGAAACATTCAAGTGTTTGGCTGAACGCACGCGTTTTGTCTGGAGGTTCTGATCAAGTTGACATGAGGTCTTTTCCAAGGTCATCACAGAGGCTGCCAGCGCTGAGGTCAGACTGCTTCAGCCCTGAGTTCTACAGCAGACCCCCTCCTGCGCCTGCCAAGACACACTCTTTCCAGTCCACACAAGATTAGGGTTGTTTCCTCCTAAAGAAGCCCACGAAGGACCAGTTTGTTCCAGGCTTGTGCAAGGTGAGCAGATTCCCGTGTCAAGGGGAGGAATGTGGGCTGTGTAGGGAACACTGGTTCTGGGGTGATGGGTGCTGAGCTAGATGCCAGGCGCTCGAGCCAGCGACATGGACAGGAGGAGGAAGCGGGGTTCACCTTGGCTCAGCTGCATGTCCTCAGAAGCCAAGAAGAGCAGTTTTTAGGCTGCTGAAATTTATCTCTCTCGTGAGTCTGTCCCCGAAGCCCAAAGCCTGCAACATCTCATTTCCTGTTTGGGGATTTCCTGAAATCGAAACGGAGATGCTGGCCTCTGTAAAGAAACCTGTAGAAAGGCTTTTTCTCTGGAACTAAGACCATGTGTGGCAGCCTCAGCATACAGTTTGGTCTCACCAGCCTGATACTCTTTCGATATCGCCTCTGAAACTGCACGTACCACCTCTCCCTCATCGCCCATACACTCTGTTCCTGGTCATCTGCATTCCCCTTCATTTTTTGAAAATGTGAGAGCCTCTTATAAAATTCAGTTGGAGGTACTGCTTTTCCAAAAGATGGGGGCAGAATTTGGGGGAAGCCACATTATCCCCTATAATTGCAAAACTAAAGGAAATTTTGGATAAGCCTCAAACTGTAAAGAACACAGCCTTGATGAATGTTACCTTTGTTTCTTAGATGGGCAACTTGTATGGGCAGAGTGGAGCTGGGCCTAATAAGCAGGACACAGGAAAGGACATCATAAGCTCTTTTCTTTCACCCTTAAAGCTGGTTTTCCATTCCCATGATCATGCTTTACTATGGTGTCACTTACAAGATTCAAACTATTTTGTTTGGAGTTTTTGGTGTTCGTGTAAACACGCCATTATTTTGGTGAGCTCTGCTCTGTCAGCTCTCACAACAGGAAAGAGAAAGGACTCATGTCAACAGAGTTGCATGGGTCTCGTCTAACAAATCAGGCACAACACCAGCAAACCAAGGCCTTCCCAAAAATGGGAGTACGTTTTGAGGCCAACATATGAGCTTTTCTGCGGACTTCCCAGGTGGCTCAGTGGGAAAGAATCCACCTGCCAATGCAGGAGACGTGGGTTTGATCCCTGGGTCAGGAAGATCCCCTAGAGAAAGAAATGGCAGCCTACTCCAGTATTCCTGCCTGGGAAACCCCACGGTCAGAGGAGACTGGGGGGCTCCATCCACGGAGTGGCAAAGAGTCAGACACGACTTAGTGACTGAACGACAACACATAATGAGATTTCCCAAGTGTTTCAGTTCCCAATACATACAAAGCAAATCAATTCCAATTCCAATATCGCAAGAACACTTCTGAAAAGGAAACAGACTGACTTATAAGAATGACGCAAGCTCCCCTCCACTAGTAAAGAATTCCATACCTATTTTAAAGGCTATAAGGGTAGAACTAGATTTTTCCATATCAGTGGGGAAAGGGACATTTTCTTTTTTTTCAAAGCCACTGGAAAGAATTGCAGTGAAGGACTGTAAAGGACAAAGAACTTCTATGTCCTGCCATGGGAGAAGACAGAGTATGGCAAAAAGAATGTGGACAAACAATCCTGGGTTTGAAGTTGGATCTGTCATTTCTTAGGGACACAGTATTAATAAGCTATGTATATAATTAGCATTTCTATTTTCATCCACTCCTAGAATTAGCAGGTAAGCTCTAATGGTAGCAAGGGTTTTATCAGTTTCACTCACTGCTATAGACTCTTGGCCCAGAATAATTTCTGGCACATATTAAGTGCACAATAAAAAAAATATTGAGTCAAGTAATAAATTCCAAGCAGCCTGACATTCTGCTGCTGCTGCTGCCTCACTAGCTTAGGTGAAGTAAAAGCACATGTCTTTTAAAATGACCTTCCACCTTCCTTATCTCAAAAATGTTTTTTTTTCAAGGGAACCCTCCTACATTACTGTTGTAGCCACTGCTATAGAAACCAGTATGGGGGTTCCTCAAACTATAAATAGAGGTGCCATATGATCTTGCAATCCCACTTCTGGACATGTATTCAGATAAAAACCATAATTTGAAAAGATACATGTACTCTTATATCCACAGCAGCACTATTGACAATAGCTAAGACATGGAAACAATGTAAATGTCCACTAACAGCTGAAGAGATAAAGAAGATGTAAGATATTTTATATATATATGCATACATATATATACACACCCACACTTATATATACACTTGGAATATTACTCAGCCATGAAAAACAATGAAATACTGCCATTTGCAGGACCATGGGTGGACCTAGGGATTATCATATTAAGCAAAGTCAGTCAGAGAAAGACAAATACCGTATAATATGACTTATGCGAGCAATTGAAACATGACACAGATGAACTTATGCGGAAGACGGAAACAGACTCAGAGACACAGAGGACAGACTTCGCTGCCACGAAGGAGGGGATGGAGGAGAGGTGGATTCAGAGTTTGGGATAAGCAGATGCAAACTATTATATATAGAATGGATAAACGACAAGGTCATACTGTAGAACCCAGAGAACTATATTCAATATCCTGTAATAAACCATAATGGAAAAGAATATGAAAAAGAATATATGTATAACTGAGTCACTTGGTTATATAGCAGAAATTAACATAAATTGTAAACCAACTAAAGTTCAATTAAAGAAAAAAGATTACCAAAATATATCTCCAATGGCATCCCTAGAGTTACTACAAAAACAAATCAACCAACCATGGAGGGGGTGTCAGAGAAGACGTGTTTCATTTTCTTCTTTCCACTTCATCACCTCCAGGCTAAAGACATACTGAAGTGGAGAGGTCAGACCATGAAAACAGGAAGTAGAATCCGTGATTAGACTATTCTACTCAAAGATGTTCATCTAAGTGACCTGCATTCTTTCAGACTAGCAGATATTATTATTTCAGTGGTGAAATGAGTCTTCTTATGAATGGTGTATGAGTTCCATACACAATGACTGAATGCAGCTTGGAAGGTAAAACTTTGTCAGGCACTGCAACTAAGTAAATATTGACTTGCCCCAGACCCTGTCCTGAAGGTGAACAGATGGAGTTCAGCCTCACCGCAGGACTGCTTGCCCAGTGAGCTCACTCCTGTTAACTGCCATTCCCAAGTCAGTTCTTGCTCTTGCCGGAAATCACACAATGTCAACAGGACAAATGCCTCCTCTTCTAGGAAACAGGAATAAAACAATGGAGCAAAAAATGAAAAAAAAAAAAAAAACCAAAAAAACAGAGAAAGGATTTGCTTCCAGACTTCCCAACTCACTCCAAAGTGAGTATTTTGAAAAACCTTCAGTACTTTAAACCATCCTGTCAATACAGCACATTTAATACACTCCTATCCATACAATCCATTTATATCACATCTCATGTTTCAAATAGAGTAGCAGAAATTCAGGAAGTAAACTCCATCTCATGGGGCTCTAACAGAATAAAGAAACAAAAACTTTCTGGAAGTGATCTGTATTTTCTTAAGGCGTTTCTATTTTCATCCACTTCTAGAATTAGCAGGTAACCTCTAATGGTAGCAAGGGTTTTATCAGTTTCACTCACTGCTGTAGACTCTTGGCCCAGAATAATTTCTGGCACATATTAAGTACACAATAAAAAAAATATTGAGTAAAGTAATAAATTCCAGGCAGCCTGACATTCTGCTGCTGCTGCTAAGTCATTTCAGTCGTGTCCGACTCTGTGCGACCCCACAGACTGCAGCCCACCAGGCTCCTCCGTCCATGGGATTTTCCAGGCAAGAGTACTGGAGTGGGGTGCCATTGCCTTCTCCACTGAGTGATCCATATAATGATTTCCTCAATATATTTTTAAAATATTTTTCTTGTTTTTTAAACTTTTTTTTTTTATTTTCCAATTGAAAAAAAAATAAAGGCTTTATTTCCCACATGGAAAGCTCTGATTACCTTTTATCTGACGTCAATTTTTAAGTGACAGTTATTTTTTAAATATCCATTGTAAACTCCACTTTCACTGATGGAACTCTTTGACCGAAAAAAATTATTTAAAACTAATGCCTATCTCTCTAGAATATAATACTACTGGTTTCTTCCTTTGAGTCATAAAAACAAAGAAATAAACTAAAAACACCTTTACACACCATCATCTGTGTTGCCATTCAATGTCAGAAGTAACATCTATTAGCCTCCTAAGCAAAGTCTCCAATATCAGGAAGGTGTCAAGTTCAACATGGTGGAAATTCATTTTCCAAAATTTGAATGTTGTATATATATGCAAGGGGATATTTCTCAGCCATTAAAAAGAAAGAAATCATGCCATCTGCAGCACTGAGGATGGACCTAGAGATTGTCAAACTGAGCGAAGCAAATCAGACAGAGAAAGAGAAACATCATATGCTATCTTTTATATGAGGAATCTAAAGAGAAATTATACAAATGAAGTTATTTCATTTGAAAGCTGAAGTTTTATCATTGGCAACAAAGTCTCTCAAGCCTCTTAAAGTGACAGGCTCACTACATTCCCATGAAGATGAGTGACAAAAATCTATCACTGAACAACCACAGTTTGCCAGACATTCTTTTAAGCAAAAACGGTTTTCCACGAAAAAGTTCAGTTCACAACTCAAATAATCACACAAATGCTTTTCTTTGTGATTCCTGTTGTGTGCATTGGTGTACAGCAAACGTGTATAAACATACGCCCCATTCTGTCCCAGAGAATATTAAAAAGACATATACTCAAAGGTCAAGGTTTTATAAAATTAGTCATTTTTATTACTTCATCAAGAACACCATTAAGTAAACTTGCTCTATCGTAGTTTACTCTGTATATACGAGAAGCAATTTATGTAAGGCTCCTGGGATAATGCCCTTGCTTTAAAACCATTAATGTCACTTGCTACCTTCATTGGTAGTCTCTAAAATCTTTAATTACCTACTCAATCAGTTGTTTTTTTAACTAAGGATTTTGTAATAGTAAAGTTCCAAGTATTCCTAATGGCCTATAGCGGCTGGCTGTATAACTTCCCAAGCTTCTTTACTTATTTATTTATTACTTATTGTTTATTAGAAGCCCTGTGACGCCTCTTGCCTCTAAAAGAATGTTCTGGTTTCATCCTTATTTCTCTGCCAGAGAGACCTGCAAACAGAAGATGCCCTTGGCAGGCACCAAAAGACACCAGCCTGCAATAAATGGGCAGCTGGTGCCAAGGGTGCCATCCTCAGCTTCCACCTTGTACCATGTTAGGCACATGAGTACCAAGACCCTTCCTGTCCTCTGCAGCTTAAAGTATCTATCTATTTATTTTTACTCTTTGGCTGCGTGGCACACAGGACCAGGGATTGAGTCTGCACCCTTTGCAGTGGAAGTGCGGAGCTGAACCACTGGACCACCAGGGAATTTCCATGAACACAAACTTACTTAATTATCACAACAACAACTGCACAGACAGCAAACACGACACATGAGCAAACCAAAGCTTTAAAAGACCAAGTAACTTGGCCAAGGTGATGAAGATGGCACCTCGAAGAGGGGGGACTGTAATCAGGTTTCTCTTCCTCGGGAGTCACAGCTCATCATTCCATATTCCCTCTGAGTTTCTCAAGCATTTCCATTTCTGTAATCAGAAGGAACTAAAGATCTACGATGTTAGAATTGTGTTCTTCTTAGGCACAAAAACAAAGGCCCAGGGCGGTCAAGAGCTTTGTTCAAAATCATATTTAGTTAATGGCAGAGCTGGGATGGAAAGAACCCAGTCCTAGGTGAGAAGCCCTGTGACGCATCTTGCCTCTAAAAGAATGTTCTGGTTTCATCCCTGCGAACAGAAGATGCCCTTGGCAGGCACTGAAAGACACCGGCCTGCGATAAATGGGCAGCTGGTGCCAAGGGTGCCTTCCTCAGCTTCCTCCTTGTACCACGTCAGGCACGTGAGTACCAGGACCCTTCCTGTCCTCTGCAGCTTACGTCTTTCCACTACAAAGCCAGCACACGGCAAGTGGCAACAGGCTCAAGTGTCATCTAGAAGATTTCCCAGGCTCCCAAGAAAAGAGAATGGGAGCTTGTGTTTTCTCCCTGTCTTTCATGAAGCTCCAGCAGAAGCTCCAGACAAGACAGTTGAAACTCCTCTGTGACAGGGTCAGAAATGAAGGGGAATGCTTCCAAAATGAAGGGCCGCCCACCACAGGTTGTACATCACCCTACGACAAGTCAGATTCCACACCACGGGAGTTCTGGCAGGCACGCGCTCTCACCACGATCCAAACACACAGACCATCCAGCCCAGCTCACAGGATTCGAGGTACTATTCTGCTCAGGGGAACATGGGACCTCGGGGAACAACTCATCACTCAAAACATCCAAGGAGGAGGCATGACTTCACGAGAGGAAGAGGGGAGGATACAGGGCAAAGTGATAAGAAAGGCAGGAGGGGTGGCTGAGAGCATGGGGGAGACAGAGATGCACTGCGTACTACAGACCTGAAGCAACACCAGATCAGTGCCACGCAGCCTTCATGACACACTCGCGCCCCTGGAAATCAGCAGAGGGCACCTCTCACTGCCAAGTTCTAATGCATTTCCCGTCCATGCTCAGCGTCAGGACACTGGGCTTGCCAAATACCCGTTGATGCAGACAGCGAGAGGAGTGGAAGAACCCGCAGCTATACACCACTGCCTTCTTTGCAGGACCTCGTTCCTCACAGCAAAGAAAACATTCACTCTGCAGCAGGTGAATTTCCACACAGGACAGCAAGGACACGCGTCCAGACGTGCACTCTGAAGGTGACTAGTTTTGGTAAGAGATGTTAAGCTCATTCAGGTTTTTCCATAAGATGGTATGGAAAAACCTAAACAAACTTTTTGGCCAATCCAATACTTGCTTTTTTTTAAGTATAAAAAATAGAGACGCGACCTCTAAGGCTAATTCATACCTATCATTGGACAGAGCTCACTTGAGTACTGCAGGCATCTATTCTCATCCTAATGGAGCATCAGCAGAGCAGCTATTATATTCAAACAGCAAGGCAACCTAGAAAGTAAAACCCTAATACTTTTTGGATATTAGTCCTTGAATACTAGGGCCCAAAACTCTTGAGTTGAAAAGTTTTGATTCCTATCAACCAGCCACCTGAGTGCCCGGGCTTCTTTCTTGGATTGCTGGAAGCTTGGTATCCACATCTCTCGCGAAGAGCGCCGACGTGGGGCCAGGGGTGAGAAAGCGAACACTGTAGGCTCTGGACAGCTCAGGTGGGTAACGTCCGCCTGCCATCTTTTGGGTGGTAAGCCCTGCATTAAGACAAAGAGGGAAGAATGAAAAACGTAAGTTAGCACAAGTCTCATGTTCCCTAAGTACCTAAAGCAAGTACCTTCACTCCATGGAGCCTCCATAGTCACCCTGCTGAAGAGTTAAAAGGAGAAACAAAGTATCTAACATTTATTGATAATACCCTGTGCACTAATGAGCTTCCCAGGTGGCTCCGAGGTAAAGAATTAGCCGGCCAACGCAGAAGATGCAGGAGGCCTGGGTTCGATCCCTGGGTTGGGAAGATCCCCTGGAAGAGGAAATGGTAACCCACTCCAGCACTCTTGCCTGAGCAATCCCATGGACAGAGGCCTGGAGGGCTACAGTCTGTGGAGTCTCAGGGTCAGGCATGACAGTGATTGAGCACACAGAACACACTTGCATTAGATACCCTGCTCGGTGGGTTTCATTCAGTCCTCCAGCCCACTCACGCCAGAGTACATTCTTAAGGAACTCTAGAACACAGAGGAAAAGGAGGAGGCTTTACAAACTCCCCAAGAGGAAGAGGTCAATTCGGAAGGTCAGAAGTTACGATGGTTTTGGACTTCTGGACAGTAACGCTGGAAGTTAAAAAGCAGTGGTGAAAGTCATTGATGAGTATTAACACTAGTAAGTACAACTTTAAGGAGAAAAAGAAAAGTTGCATAGCCTCAAAATATCTCCCCCCATATATTTACTAACTATTGTGGTGTCAGATTCCACACCACGGGAGTTCTGGCAGGCACGTGCTCTCACCACGATCCAAACACACAGACCATCCAGCCCAGCTCACAGGATGTCCAGGGACTTCCCTGCTGGTCCAGTGGCCAAGACTCCATTCTCCCAATGCAAGAGACTTGGGTTCAATCCCTGGTCGGGGAACTAGATCCCACTTGCCATACTAAAGATCCTGCATGCTGCAATGAAGATCAAAGACCCCACATGCAGCAACTAGGACCCAGTGCAGCCAAATAATTAATTTATTAAATATATATATATATCCTCAAATTAGTTTATATTCCTCCCCCAAGGAGGCAAAGCTTAATTCCCTTCTCTTTGACTGTGGGCTGGATTTATTAACTCACTCAGTGGAAAAAGAATATTAGTGACTTCACAGAGGAAAGCAGACACCGCCTTAAGCAGGTGATCAAGAGAGCATCACCAGTAACACATCACGCTGATATCACGCATCCTCTGATACGACACAATGAGGAGGTCCTTTTCACCTCTGTGCTCTTATTCCCCCAAATCCAAAACCCAAGTGTCAACGTGAGAAAACATCAAGAGAACCTCTATAGAGGGACATTCTGCAGAATATTGACCACTCTTCTTCAAAAATGTCAGTTATTAAAAAACAAGGAAGATGGCACAACTGTCACAAACTGAAGGCATCTGAGGCGACATGAGGAGCAACTACAATCTGTACCCTGCATCCGATCCTGGGACAAAGGATGTGAGTGGAGAAGCTGGAGAAATAGGACTCAAGTCTGTGTTGCAGTTCACTGTAGTATTAACAGTCAATATTGGTTTCTCAGTGTTGACACATGTGCATGGTTATGTAAAATATTAACATTAGAACAGAATTCTGGCACTCTGCACTATCTTTGCAACCCTTCTATCAATCTGTAATCCTTTCAAAAGTTAAAAAAAAAATTGAAAGATAGTCAATAACAAAATGCCTTCAAAATTCTGAACAAAAAACAAACAAACAAACAAAACTAATGCCCATTTTAGTAGTTTACATTCAGCTAAACTATAGCTTAAATGTTAGAATCAAACACCCCCCATTTCAGACACCCCCCATACATCCTTTGTCAAGAAGCTATATGAGGGTCAGTTCAGTTCAGTTGCTCAGTCGTGTCCAACTCTTTGTGACCCCATGGACTGCAGCACACCAGGCTTCCCTGTCCATCACCAGCTCCTGGAGCTTGCTCAACTCATGTCCATCAAGTCGGTGATGCCATCCAATCATCTCATCCTCTGTTGTCCCTTTCTCCTCCTGCCTTCAATCTTTCCCAGCATCACAGTCTTTTCCAATGAGTCAGTTCTACACATCAGGTGGCCAAAGTATTGGCGTTTCAGCTTCAGCATCAGTCCTTCCAATGAATATTCAGGACTGATTTCCTTTACAATTGACTGGTTCGGTCTCCTTGCAGTCCAAGGGACTTTCAAGAGTCTTCTCCAATACCACAGTTCAAAAGCATCAATTCTTCAGCACTCAGCTTTCTTTATAGTCCAACTCTCTCATCCATGCATGACTACTAGAAAAACCATAGCTTTGACTAGACGGACTTTTGTTAACAAAGTAATGTCTCTGCTTTTTAATATGCTGTCTAGGTTAGTCAAGTGGGCCTTAGAAAGCATCACTAAGAACAAAGCTAGTGGAGGTGATGGAATTCCAGTTGAGCTGTTTCAAATCCTGAAAGATGATGCTGTGAAAGTGCTGCACTCAATATGCCAGCAAATGTGGAAAACTCAGCAGTGGCCACAGGACTGGAAAAGATCAGTTTTCATTCTAATTCCAAAGAAAGGAAATGCAAAAGAATGCTCAAACTACCGCACAATTGCCCTCATCTCACATGCTAGTAAAGTAATGCTCAAAATTCTCCAAGCCAGGCTTCAGCAATTCGTGAACCGTGAACTCCCTGATGTTCAAGCTGGATTTTGAAAAGGCAGAGGAACCAGAGATCAAATTGCCAACATC
>SJYX01005882.1:147097-164098 GCA_006410675.1 Oreotragus oreotragus | reverse complement strand
TTTGAATGTTGACTTGTAAGCCAGCTTTTTCATTCTCCTCTTTCACTTTCATCAAGAGTCTCTTTAGTTCTTCTTCACTTTCTGCCATAAGGGTGGTGTCATCTACATATCTGTGGTTACTGATATTTCTCTCCCAGCGATCTTGATTCCAGCTTGTGCTTCATCCAGCCCGGCATTTTGCATGATATACTCTGCATATCAGTTAAATAAGCAAGGTGACAACATACAGCCTTGACATATTCCTTTCCCTATTTGAAACCAGTCTGTTGTTCGATGTCCAGTTCTAACCGTTGTTTCTTGACCTGCATACAGATATCTCAGAAGGCAGGTCAGGTGGTCTGGTATTCACATCTCTTGAAGAATTTTCCAGTTTGTTATGATCCACACAGTCAGAGGCTTTGGTGTAATCAATAAAGGAGAAGTAGATGTTTTTCTGTAATTCTCTTGCTTTTTTGAAGATCCAACAGATGTTGGCAATTTGATCTCTGGTTCCTCTGCCTTTTCTAAATCCAGCTTGAACACTTGGAAGTTCTGGTTCATGTACCACTGAAGTCTGGCTTGGAAAATTTTGAGCATTACTTTGTTTGGTGTGAGATGAGTGCAATTGTGTGGTAGTTTGAACATTCTTTGGCATTGCCTTTCTTTGGAATTGAAACAAAAATTGACCTTTTCCAGTCCTGTGGCCACTGCAGAATTTTCCAAATTTGCTGGCATATTGAGTGCAGCACTTTCACAGCATCATCTTTTAGGATGAGGGTACAATCAACCAAATAAAAAGAAAGTTAAGAGAAAAGGAGAAAAACATACAAGAAACAGAGGTGTCAACATAATAGAAAAAGACAGCAAAGGCAATTCCCAACATGCTAGGGAAGGGAGATCTCAGAATGGTCTCTATACAGTGTAGAGGGCAACCAGATGTACCTAATACATGTCACAAGGCTCTAGGAGAGATTTATTCAACTAGATGAAATGACTTGAATGCCTGGTATAGCTGAACATCTTCAAAGGAGGTTTAAACAATCAACAAGGATTGAATTAGTTATGTAAAAGTATAAAATAAACAAACAAGAAATAAGACAACTATTAACTTGAGGGAAACCAAAAGCTGTACAGGTAAGGGAAAAAAATCATAGTATATTCTACATGGTTCATTTCTACATAAGTTACATGATCATATAACAGTGGATATTAAAAACCATTGTGTATGGGGGCATGTATTTAGAAACACTGAGTAATAACCAAAACAATTTGTTAAGCATGGTGGTAAGGGGCTTCCCTGGTGGCTCAGAGGTTAAAGCCTCTGCCTGCAATGCAGGAGACCTGGGTTCAATCCCTGGGTCAGGAAGATCCCCTGGAGAAAAAAATGGCATCCCACTCCAGTGTTCTTTGAGTAATAACCAAAACAATTTGTTAAGCATGGTGGTAAGGGGCTTCCCTGGTGGCTCAGAGGTTAAAGCCTCTGCCTGCAATGCAGGAGACCTGGGTTCAATCCCTGGGTCAGGAAGATCCCCTGGAGAAAAAAATGGCATCCCACTCCAGTGTTCTTGCCTGGAGAATCCCATGGACGGAGGAGCCTGGTGGGCTACAGTCCACGGGGTCGCAAAGAGTTGGACACGACTGAGCAACTTCACTTTTACTTTCTATGGTGGTAAGTGGCTTCCCAGGTGGCGCCAATGGTAAAGAATCTGCCTGCCAATGAAGGAGACGCAGAAGATGTGGGGTTTGATCCCTGAGTTGGGAAAATCCCTTGGAGGAGGACATGGTAGCCCGCTCCAGTATTCTTGCCTGGGAAAGCCTCTGGACAGAGCCGCCTGGTGGGCTTCAGTCTGTTGGTCTTCAGGGAGTCAAGCACAGGGCTGGTGGTAAGTGGCTGCCTTGTAGGGAAGGAGAAAAGAAAAAAGAAGTAGAAGATTGTTTTGTTTTGTTTTACTAACTTTGCAGAACTAATTGGTGCTTTAACATATGTACCTGTGTATCTCTTTCTTAAAAAAATTTTTTTTTATCTTTTGGCCACACCACGTGGCATGTGGGATCTTAGTTCCTCAACCAGGGAAAAAACCCACGTCCTCTGCATTGGAAGCACAGTCTTAACCACTGAATCACAGGGAAGTCCTAAAAAAAAATTTAATGTGAAGATATTAGAGTTGATAATAGTCAGGTTTGCAATGATTACTCTTCATCCATACGAAATTTAGAAAGCAGAGCAGAAAAGCCAATCTGAAATATACTAGAGATGTTTACCCTGTAAAAGAGATGACTTTGAGTGAACATAAGGCTTGTTTTGAAGCATCTAAAGAGATCACAAACGGAAGAGTGAACTGTTTGGTAGAGCATGAAGGATAGGGTTGCCTAATTCCCTCTTCTCGATAACTACTCACAGATGGTCATGGAGTTGGCTTCCAAGAGCCTGGAACAAGCGTAAGGATTCTTTACCAAGACAAAATTGAGCACAGAAAACCAGAACAGGAATCCAAATGGCAAACCACAAGAAAACGCTAAGACTTACAATCTGGGGAGTCTAAATACCCATCCAGGGACGTCCCTGATGGACCAGCGGCTAAGACTCTATGCTCCTAGGTCTGAGCCCTGATCAGGGACTAGATGCCACATGCCGCAATTAAAGGTTCCACATGCCACAGTGAAGATCCTTCTTGCATGCTGCAACTAAGACCCGGCACAGCCAAATAAATACCAACTCAGAGTTCAAAGGGTTAGATGCAGGCTCAAACTTCGGGTTACTATAGCCAGAGTTCATGACTGGGGAGAGCCTGTATTTGGAGCAAGACCAGAATCAAATAAGGAGGATCCCAATCGATTACTACAAAACAGCTTTGGAAAGGCCACTGCTCATCTTTCCTGACTGACGGTCACATATGCAAAGCTGCATCTCACTGCATTAGAGTTAGAAGTGGGTAGCTAAGAAAGAACCATACAAGGGGAAGTCTTGGTTCAATACAAAGACCGGTAAAACTGTAGAAATTTAACAAAAGATAAGATCTGATACCCTAAAAAATGGTGAAATCACCAGCCCTGGAAACGTAACATAAATTAGCAGATGACTTGGTCGTGATATCTGAAACACCAGTTTCATCTGAACTGGCCAAACAACCGTCAGCGGCCTTCCCAACCCTAACCTTGCGTAACTGTCTACATGAGAAAGTCAGTAGTAATACCCTCTTTCCCTGCCTGCTCACCTGAGAGTTCTTCCAATGGTGTAGGATAAAGTCCCATTTAAGGTGACATCATAGAGAAAGGAATCTTGTGAAATGGGCTGTTTTAGCTCTACTGTTCTTCCAGAAATGTCTCACAGTGCGACCTGAAGAAAGTGTGTCTGATGAAATAGTTATGAGATGTTTAGTAGTAACTAACTTCCAGCATCCCAAATTGCCTTTCCAGCTGAAGTCCTAGGCAGAAAAGCAAACTGTTCCTAAACTACAATTAATAAATATCTTGCTTCCAAAGAGAACATGGCTCCTACTTTAACAATAAGGAAAAAGTCAGATGATCTACAGATTCATAACTCTTCTTGAGTTCGTCAGGGAACCCAGATCACACACCAACCAAGTGACCCAAATCCCAAAGTGACGTGTTTGTCTCAGGAAAGATGGACACAGGACCAACTTCACCTTTTGCAGAAAACAGGAGAAGGAGGTGGCTACCACAAAGTAGGTAACAAGAGATCAACTAAAATTTTAACAAATCCTTACAGGTATGGGCTACCATGTTAGTTTGGAATAGCTGGGTTACACCAAAAAAGAGGTGAAACTCACTCAAAAGTTCTTTTCTTTTTTAAAAAAATATTTATTATTTATTTGGCAACACTGGGTCTTAGTTGCATGCAGGCTCAGTAATTGGGGCACATGGGCTTAGTTGCTCCACAGAATGTGGGATCTTAGTTCCCAGATCAGGGATCAAACCCACGTCCTTGGCATTGCAAGGCAGATTTTCAACCACTGAACCACCAGGGAAGTCTCCAAAGCTTTTTCCATGCACCTTCATTAGATGCCCAGGAAGACACTGGGGCCAGGGCAGAACACTGGAAACAGCCTCCTTCTTTGGCCCAGGGCAGGGAGGGGAACCTCAGCAAGCCCCTTCCATCTCCCCAGACTCTTCCCTCACAAAGAGAAAAAGCCTTACAACACTGAAGAAGCAGGAGCAAACCTTTCATCTTCAGATCCAAGGGATGAAAATCTATCACTCCCCCATGCAAAATTCACCTGTCTCATGGTCTGGGGGGAGGCTGGAAATGAATCTGGACCTAGGATCACAGAACTCTCTTCCATCCAAACCAACCACAGATACAAGGCAGAGTCTGGCTTGAAGGAGAGGCAAGAACACTGAGAAAGCTTCACCCCTGAGTTCCAGGAATGCAAAAACCTGCCTAAGCCTGATGCTGCTGAGAAAACAAGAACCCACCCTGCCCACACCACGAGCCAGTCGCTGAGAAACGAGCCACAGCAGTTTACTGCCAGTGGAGGAGCAAGAGAAGGGAGACCTCCTCTGTGACCCGGCAACACAGGACCTGCCAAAAGCCGAGGGTGAGGGAGAAAGGCTGAGAAAAACCGCTTAGTGCCAGGTTCCACTGTAAGCACAGGTAACGATCATAGTTACTACTGATAATATTTAATTATTGATTATTGTAATTATAAATACTGGAATAATTTGAAGCTGTAGAGCACTAAACGTAACAGTAACAACACAAATCTTTCTTTTTTCTTTTTTTGGCCATACCCCGTGGTATGTGGGGTCTCAGTTCCCTGACCAGGGATGGAATTTTCACCTCTGTAATGGAAGGCAGAGTCTTAAACATTGGACTGCCAGAGAAGTTCTGCAAACTCAAATTTAGGTCAGCTCTTGAGGTGGCGCTAGTGGTAAAGAACCTGCTTGCCAATGCAGGAGACGTGGGTTTGATCCCTGGGTCGGAACGATCCCCTGGAGGCAGGCACAGCAACCCACTCCAGTAATCTTGCCTGGAGAATCCCATGGACAGGCGAGCCTGGCCTATGGCCCACAGGGTCACAAAGGGTCAGACACAACTGAAGCGATTCGGCACTTGACTATACCAACTTAACTGGCGTTGGAGTCTCATAGGAGCGCGAACCCTACTGCAAACTGCACCTGTGAAGGATCTAGGCTGGGTGCTTCTTATAAGACTCTCATGCCTGATGATCTGAGGTGGAGCTGAAGGGGTGCTGCTAGCGCTGGGGAGTGGCTGCCACTGCCTCCAGTTACCCTGAGATGGTTTCCAGTTGCAGGAAAACAAGCTTATGGCTCCTGATTCTGCAGTATGGTGAGTTGTATGATAATTTTATTATATATTACAATGCAATAATAATTGCAATAAAGTGCACAACAAATATAATGCACTTGAGTCTTCCCAAAACATTCCCCTCACTGTCCCCTGGTCCGTGGAAAAACTATCTTCCATGAAACTGGTCTCTAGTGCGAAAAGGCTGGGGACCACTGGGCTGAAGGACTGAAAATGTGGCTGAGATTCAGAACTTGCCATTTAAAAAATTTTTTTGGCCTTCATGCCTCCACTGCAGCTTCTGTGCATCACTGCCCAGCACCTGTAGTGTGGTAACCTCCAGAAGAAACAGTAAAGAAGAATTTAAAGCCCTCAGGACAGACTAGTAAACTTCGTGGCAGTCCTCAAATAGAAATGAGATATCCACCCTTCCCACAGAGCCTGGCCTCTCTAATAAAAGTGAGGACCAGTGATGGGGCAGCTGCAACAGAAGAATGCGGAGCAGCAGAGAACGTCAAGACGGCCATCCCAGCACCTCTCTGCCAAACCTGGACCCGCTTACCTTCTCCTGGAGCCTAATGTTATCCCACACCTTGCTGCACACCATACACTCAAATGCGTCAATGTGGCTGTCCTGCTGAACGTCCTGCACCCCCCACTTCCGCTCCCTGAGCGCGGTGAGAAGCCGCTGATTGGAGATCTCGCCCTTCAGCTTCCATTCCACGTAGGCCTGGTAGCGTCTGTCATCCTGATCCAGCGCTCTGATGTAACTCGCCAGCTCTCTGGGGTGAGAAAATGCTGATACCAGGATAGCACTTCTATTGCTTGGAAGCCAGTCTGCGATGTTGGGGGGTCCGTAATACACAGGGACGACCCCCAGTTTCAGAGGTCTCCAGAACTTCTCAGTGACATAGTCGTCACACACCGCATTCTCAAAAGCAAGGATAAACTTATACTGGGCAAGGATCCTGTAAAAGCCATCGGCGTCCATAGCGGCTGGATTGCTCAGCTGTGGAGGGAGAGGTTTGTTTCGCAGACATTCGCCGTAGGAATCGACCTCAATGTATGTCATCAGCTCTCGAACATAGGTGTCCCTGTCTGAGGGCGGATCACAGTCGGACTGTACGTACACCAGCGGGGCGAGGCTCTTCCGGAGGTGGTTTTTGGACTGCAAGGGGACCAGGTATCGGAGTGACGTCAGGACTTCCGGGCCCTCCAAGTACTGGGTGGTTAGCGGCAGGTGGGAGTGCCGGCTGAAGGTGGCGGTGTAGTTGAACAAGGTGATGACTGGCTGGTGAAAGAGCTTATAATTATTTTTTGGAGACTCTTCGTGAAAAAGGGCCCAGTCGTGATGGGCTTTCCGAGGCAGAGGTAAGCTATCTATGCTAAAGTCAGTACCTAGGAGAAAAAAAGACAGTGTTAGTATGTCCAAAACAACTCTGGTGTTTCAGTTTGAGTCACCTGGGAAGACTAATACACAGAAGAGCTTGAGGCTATAAATAAGAAGCCTGTTACAGTGCCTGCAAAATGCCTGGCAGTTAGACTTCCCTGGTGGTGCAGTGGATAAGAATTCCCACCTGCCCATGCAGTGGACATGGGATCCATCCCTGGTTTGGAAAGATCCCACATGGCGTGAAGCAGCTAAGCCCACACAAATACAGAGCCTGAGCTCTCGAACCTCAGAGCCACAACTCCTGAAGCCTCAGTGCCCCAGAGCCTGTGCACCACGTCAAGAGAAGCCACTGCAATGTGAAGCCCACACACCCCAACTAGAGAGCAGCCTGTGCTCACTGCAACCAGAGAAAAGCCCACACATAGCAACAAAGACCAAGCACAGCCAAAAAAAAATACATAAATAACGAATTTTTTTTAATGTCCAACAGTCAAAATCATGAAGCTTTCACCCTAGAAACTGCTTATAGGGAGGGTCACCAAGGAAAGGGACCCTTCCTCTCATTTTATGAAAAGAGAAATGGGAGTCAGTGTCTAGCCTGGTTCTAAAGAATTTATTCCACTGCCTCCTGCAACTGACTTTTTCTTTCCAGAGGCATTACCCAAAGAGGGAAGGAGAAATGGAGAGAGAGACAATTCTTAAAAAAGAAAAGACAAAGGAAGCCAAAAAGGGAAAGAAAACCAGCTTGGCAGATTGGTTAAATGGAAAAAAAAAAAAAAGGAAATTATGCAAAAGTAGCCAGAACAAATACACGGGATAAATTTTTTTTTTTAATCCAAAATGATCGATTTTCAACAAAGTGCAGTGAATCAGTCTTAGTCAGAATGGTAGATAAGAGGCTTTTAAAGACTTAAGAGCTGATAACAGCACTATGTTACAGATCGCTGAAGGATGGACGTGCAATAACAAGCACATCATGAAATAAAGAAGGCATAACAGGATTATAATTGTGAGCGATTCTAGCTTCCAGAGGATTAATTGGGGAAAACTTTGAAACATGATAATGTGCCGACAGAAATGATGGATGTGGTAAACCATTGTTTCCTGACTGTGGGTGGAGACCCAATCAGGAAGAAGAAACTGCCATAACTGAGAAAGAAGAATTAAGGCAATATCCCAATACATAATACAATTTCTAAGGTGTTCCAGACACTGATGGTATTTTGGCCCAGTGACTTGATTTTTTTTTTTAATGCAAGAAAATGGTATACACACACACACAAAAATCCATCTTCTAGCATCCACTGGGGAAAAAACACACCAAATAAATTCTTCCAGAAAAATGAGACATATTCTCTGGTAGAATTCATAAAAATCAATTATGTAATGCCAGTGCACACCCTCTCAAATAAACACATACTCTTTGGTGCAAACAGTACATCAATGAGAAATCAATTAATCAAGAGAGGCTTTTAAACAATTAAAGATCAAAGAAGTTTATGCTGGAGCACGTATACTGAGCCCAGAGAAACTGCTGAGGGTTATGTATTACTGTCTTGATAACAGGCTTTTATTCTCAATGAGGAGGAATGAAAGACCAACATCTAAAAATGGTCATATCTTGGTTTACTTGGCATTTACTACACAAGTCCTTTAGAAGCGAAAAGAATCCTCAGGGGCCTCCCCTGGTGGTCCAGCGGTTAAGAATCCACCTTCCAGAGCAGGGCACTCAGGCCCATCCCTGGCTGGGGAAGTAAGATCCCACAGACAGCAGGGCAACTCAGCCCTTGCTGCAACTGCCGCCCAAGCACCACAACTAGAGGGGCGTCCACGCGACACAACCAAGACCGATGCAAGCAAATAAATAAAAAGAATACTCACACATGCCTGAACTGTAACGGCACGGAGAGTCGGATGGTCCGCAATGGTTAACAGACAGACATCGGACATGAAAGAGAACTTGAGAAGAAAGGCAATTTACTGCATTGAACTGGCAGCTGCTCACAAAGGTTCTAAGTTGGTCAAGCGGCCAATGATGGGCACTGAACCGATAAATGTGAGTTAGAACATAAAGCTTCCACAGAAAGCAGAGCAGAGAATCAAGGCCATTTTCCTGGGAGAGAAAGATCCAGAGTCCAATCCATAGGCCCAGAGGGCAGGGATCCAGACGTGTGCGGTTAGAGGCTGGAGGCGATACGGTTAAGATGAAAGCGGGTCTAGAATTAATGATCAGGCACGAGTGCTCTGAGAGAGGGACTTGGACACCAGGGGCCATCCGCTGCTGGTACCTGGCACACGGGTGACTCTCAATGGCCTCACCCTGCAGTCACCATGGCAAAGCTCCAAACTGCAGAGAGAGGAAGCAGAAAGACACAGCCAGTGCTTCAGCGCATGGAGCGGCCTGACTCGCATCACTGCTTGTCTACATCTGTAAAGTAGAGGAGGAAGTAAACATGCTGAGACCTCGTCACAGCCAATATCTAAGTCTGTGTGTTGGTAATAAGTATGAGACTTATTCTTATGAAACCGGAACCAGTTATAATGAGCTTTTCACTCATTTTAACTAGGTGAGGGCTTCTAGGCTCATTATACCTTGCATTATAACACACACACACACACACCACATTGAAATAAGTTGTGTTTTTTTTTTCTTTTATGAGATTCTTCCTAACTAAAACACTCTGAGGAAGATTAAAAAATATATGTCATCTTGCCCAGCAAGCTCCTCCCCTAAACTTACAGCTTATCATTGTAAACACTCAAGAATTCTTAAGTTACAACCATAACAAACCTAAAATACGTCTCTGAGGATATTACAACTGACAATGCGAGTGGCGGTATTGAGCAATTTCTCAAAGGTACTTGGATGGGAGTTGGGCTTCCCATGTGGCGCTAGTGGTAAAGAACCTGCCTGCCAATGCAGGAAACGTAAGAGACTCGGTTTGATTCCTGGGTAGGGAAGATCCCCTGGAGGAGGGCATGGCAACCCACTCCAGTACTCTGCTGGAGAATCCTATGGACAGAGGAGCCTGGTGGGCTGCAGTACACGGGGTCACAAGAGTCAGACACGACTGAAGCAACTTAGCAGGCACACACGCACTGGATGTGGGTCAGGAAACAGCTGAGCTATTCAGCTCTCTCTGACTCCAGGGCAACGCCCACTGTAAACAAGAGTCGGAACCGGGGTATTTAAAGAAAAGGAAATCGACTGAACTATGATAAATCTATACAAATGTGACTAACTTGCATGTGACCGCTTCAGGCATTTTGTACAGCCATGTTCACTGGCTCTTACAGGTAACAACTTCGGATTCAAACTTCCATTTCTCTGGGTTATTTTGTGTTTCCTGAATACTGCCTAATTCATTCGTCCCTTTATTAGCTGACAAACAGATCTTCAGCACTAAAGTGCACTGTAAAGGAAATCACAACTAGAAGCACAAAAGGAATACAATTCCTGCCGGCAAACGGTGCTTCCGCCTCGGACAGGAGGGGAGGCGGACACCGCCCCAGCACGGAGGAATCTTGGGGACGTCGTGCTGAGTTCAGTGGTGTAAGTCAGTCACCAAAAAAAAAAAAAAAGTCTGATTCCTCTTGGCTGAGGTCCCTAGAACAGTCAAATCCAAACGGTGCTAGCATGCTGGCGATGGGGACTGAATCTGAAAAGGCAGAGAAGCAGAGTGATCATCCTTTAGGAAATCTTTATGTGCTCTCTTTCTTCTTCAGGAGCATATACTCTTCGTTTATTATTCCCACACAAACTGGGAAAAGCAGGAGGCAACACATGTTACTAACCCCACTCTACGAAGAAAGTTTGGTTTGAGTTGTGTATCTGAAGTTAAAGATCCCTGGTGGGGACCAGAATTTTCAGACTGGCTAATGGCAAAGAACCAGAGAGACCACTGGCCCTGTTACAGTGCTGATGCTGTTGAATAACCGACTCTCGGCAGTCCCGAGACACTCACAGAAATATGACCCATCTTACACCCAGTCCGCTTGGGAAGAGGCATGCCTTAACTCAGAAAAAAGAAATGTTCCCACACAATGTCCCCCAAAGGTCACCTGTTTTTTTAAAAAAGGACCTCTACTGTAAAATGGTATGGCCCATAAAATGTGATCCTGCAAAAAGACCCCAATAGAAGGATCTAAAACTGTGGAGGAAAACAATTTAGGCCAAGGGGCTCCCTGATAATATTATCATCTGCATAGTCCATGGCTAATTTATTTCACATGAATTTTCTAGACTTACCCACATGGCCCCATCAGATTGTTTATTTTCTGTAAGGTTCTGAGGGTTACCTAAAAATACCGCACACACAGTTCTGTAGACAGCCTGGCTCTCGGCACTTCAGAGGGACTCTGGGAGAGGCCCTGACTTCCAGACCCATATTCTCCTCTCTTCTCCCGCCATCTCTGTTCATGAGTCTGCTTACCTGACCATTACATCAGTTCTACATCATGTAGCCCAGCAGTCCCCGATGTTTTTGACACTGGGCAAAACTGGTTTCCTGGAAGATACTGACCGCTGGGCAGGGACTGGTTTTGTGGAAGACAATTTCTCCATGGATTGGGGAAGGGGGGATGGTTTGGGGATGATCCTGTTCAGGAGTGCATGGCCCTCACATGCACAGTTCACAGTAGGATTCAAGTTCCTCTGTTAACTGCGAATGCTGCTGCTGAGCAAACAGGAGGTGATAATACAAACGATGGGGAGCAGCTGAAAATACAGAGGAAGCTTCACTCGCCAGCCTGCTGTTCCCCTCCTGCTGCCCAGCCCAGTTCCTAACACGCCCAGGGCTTAGGGACCTCTCTCGACGATACACGTTCAGCTAGGCATCTGTGCATTCTACCTCTAAGCATGGAAATCTCTCAGACCACCCTGAACTGACCCATGCTGCAGGCCAGTCAATAACTTTGCAGTCCCCTTCCTAATAGCACAGGGCCAGAGGCAAGAGTGCAAACAGAGTCCCACCCGCCATATGGCTGAGCATTTCAAGGCTATAAATCTATCTAACAGGCTGTTAAATGTTTTGTCTTCTACCTTTACACAACTCATGCTGCTGCTGCTGCTGGCTAAGTCGCTTCAGTCGTGTCCGACTCTGTGCGACCCCAGAGACGGCAGCCCGTGAGGCTCCCCTGTCCCTGGGATTCTCCAGTCAAGAACACTGGAGTGGGTTGCCCTTTCGTTCTCCAATGCATGAAAGTGAAAGGTGAAAATGAAGTCGCTCAGTCGTGTCCGACTCTTAGCGCCGCATGGACTGCAGCCTACCATGGGATTTTCCAGGCAAGAGTGCTGCAGTGGGGTGCCATGGCCTTCTCCGACACAACTCATGACTTTTGTTTAAATCATGCAAAGCAACAGTTCACACCAAACATGGATAACATCTATTCAAAATGAACATCTTTCTCTCTTTGGGGCTTGGCAGGGCATGACAAGAGGAGAAGGGAGATGACTCTTCCTCACTTGCTGACTCACCCTCACCTACTCGCTCAGACCTTGCCCTCCATTCACTCAAGACACCACTGAGGAAACGCCCCTTGGCTCTCCCTCCTCGGGGTCTCTCCCTCTCTGTCCCCCACTGACCAGCCGCCTCAGGAAGCACCTGAGTGTGTCGTCTGTAAGGGTTCTCCCCGGTTGAAAGAGCCCCCACCAAAACACCTCTGCCCCACCTTTCAAGTCCCTCAAAGGAACTTGCAGCCAAAGGCCAGGTTCAAGTTCAGGACTCTCAGGCTCCTATGAGTTCCAGACTAGAGGGCAGTGGTGCCTGGACCCCGTTCCTTCCACCCTGGCTCTGTCCCACACTCTGGAGATCTTGCAAACATTGACACTGAAAATTGACCTCAATCTGCAAGGCCAAGGCCCATCACGAGCGCTCTTTTCATCACTCTTCAAGCTTGGCCAGCCACCCGCCTTGGCCCACAGAGCCCAGTTGCAGCAAAGAATCCTGCTTGTTGGTTTAGTGAGACACACCCCCCACCCCAACCCTCGACCCTCAGTGTCTGAACAAGTTTCTCAATCCCCACACTCAATGGCTAAAGTCTGCCTTTAGCAAGGATCCTGTTACGCCAGTTTAGCAAGAATCTTCCTGCCTTTGCTGTCCTCTTAGTCATTTTCTCTCTGCTGACTCCTCATTCTTGCTGGCTCTCAGTCCCCAGCTGTCTTTGCTGGACTTGGGAGTTGAGCTCAGTTCTATACCGAAGTGTCTCTCTTCTATTACAGTAACTCCAATAAAATCTTCCTTGCTGTTTTTAACAAGTGTCTAGTGTAGAATTTTTCTTTTTCTTTTTTTTTTGGCTGCACTGTATAGCATGTGGGATGTTAGTTCCCAAACCTGGGAATCAAACCCTCTGCATTGGAAGCAGGGAGTCTTAACCACTGGACCGCCAGGGAAGTCTCTGAAATTTTTCTTTTACACTCCACACGTTCGCAGTCACCCCCGGGCGACTATCAAGCTCAGGAGTGCATACTAGCAGCCCAGTTTGAACTTGGGAGGATAAAGCAGGGAATGGCCCAGTGCAAGGTCTGGAAGTGGGCTCCACCTTGGCCTTGGGGGCAAGGAATTCTGGGATCCTGGTGTGTGCAGTGTGATGCTCAGCCAGGAAGTGTGGGGGCTCTGTAGGCACAGGTGAGCAAGTAACCTTGGTCTGTGGACTCTTCGCCCGACATGAAGGGGAACAGCTGAAGGAAGACCACATAGACTCTTCCTGAGCAAATATAAACATTCCAGTATCTAGATTTACGTTGCATGTGATCCTCTTCAAACACGGTTACTGGGAGGTCGGAATTCAAGCTCTGAACTACACAGATGCCTGATGTACCTTTTTTATTCCTTAAACCAAAGATACAAAGTGAAAGTGAAAGTCGCTCAGTGGTGTACGACTCTCTGCAACCCAAGGACTACACCGTCCATGGAGTTCTCCAGGCCAGAATCCTGGAGTGAGTAGCCTTTCCCTTCTCCAGGGGATCTTCCCAACCCAGGGATCGAGCCCAGGTCTTCCACAAGGATACAAAGTTGGACTTAAAACCTCTGAACAGCGACACCCAATACGGTTGGGGAGGAAGAGGAGTGACTGGAGGGGTGATCACTTCTTTTTAGCACTTTTCCTTTAAAAGGACTCCTTTTTCAATGATTTATTCTAAAACAGGCCTACATAACTACTGTTGTTCCGTCTCCACTGAGGTTTTTAACTAAACCTAGTTACTGATGGCGGGGAAGGCAATGGCACCCCACCCCAGTACTCTTGCCTGGAAAATCCAATGGACGGAGGAGCCTGGTGGGCTGCAGTCCATGGGGTCGCTAACAGTCGGACAGACTGAGCGACTTCACTTTCACTTTTCTCTTTCATGCACTGGAGAAGGAAATGGCAACCCACTCCAGTATTCTTGCCTGGAGAATCCCAGGGATGGGGGAGCCTGGTGGGCTGCCGTCTATGGGGTCACACAGAGTCGGACACGACTGAAGTGACTTAGCAGCAGCAGCAGCAGCAGTTACTGATGGATCCTAAATGTATACCGTATCCAGACTGTTCCCCCAAGCTTTGACCAGCTATGTAGCAGCATTCAGAAAAATTCTGCTTGGAGAGTCCAGAGACAGTCACAAAGTACGGGGCTCTGAACTACATTAGCCACCTTGCTCTGAAACCCGTTCCTTTATGGGTCTTCTTTTTCTCCATCAGTGTCATCACCAAGGTTGGTTTAAAGCTCTTACAGTAAGCCAGGTGTTCTACCTCTGAGCATAATGCTTTATTTTTTTAAAATAGATCTCAGGTGCACAGAACTAGAGTTATCATAACCTTTGGCACATGACTCACTTTAAAAGGCCAAGTATAAAGCTACAGAAACGACATCACAGACATTTGGAATCTTAGCTCCAACACAGGACTCCAGAATACCTAGGAGTTGCAGCCTAGTGTACAGCCCCAGAGATCTGAGCAGTTCCTAAAGCTTTTACAAGATAGACCAATAAATAGCTTTTTATGCTCATTTTTCCTTGGAATCCCTATGAGGAACAAAACATCATGTACGTGGAAGATTTTGCCATTTTTTAAACAATTTCCACCCAAAATGGACCCAAGGTTCTCTGCAGTTACACAGGTTACACAGCCTTCCTCTCTCTTCTTGTGCTCCACTGATCCTTCAACCCCTCTGTAATCAATTCCTATTGTTTGAAATGCCCAAGGTAATCTTTATTCCTATCAGACTACGATTAATACATAAGCCCGTTTCCAAAACTTGAGATTTCTGATTATAACTTTTATTCCAAGTTTTGTTCCGAATTTTCCCTTGGTTTCTTTCTCCTGGATTTTTCTAAAAATGCTATCTTTCTTCACAATTCTACCCCCTTGTTACCACTTCCCAGGCTTCCATTTTCCCCTAAGAAAACCACCTTTCTGTTTAATCTCTTATTCCATCTGGTGAGGACGTGGAAGCAGAAAAAATGTAAGCCTTCTATTTAAGAAGAGAAAATATAAAATCAGAAGACGAGACTCCCTTTAAGAAAGGAACCCTCAAATTTTTACCACTTCCCAGGCTTCCATTTTCCCCTAAGAAAACCACCTTTCTGTTTAATCTCTTATTCCATCTGGTGAGGACGTGGAAGCAGAAAAAATGTAAGCCTTCTATTTAAGAAGAGAAAATATAAAATCAGAAGACGAGACTCCCTTTAAGAAAGGAACCCTCAAATTACTGGAAATCAAAAGCACATTCTTCATTCAGGTACTATGTTGAAAAGTCTCTCTCTGAGTTGCTAATAAAAATATACAGAATACCAATGACCTCAGTTCAATTCAGTCATTCAGTCGTGTCCAGCTCTTTGCAACCCTGTGGATGGCAGCACGCCAGGCTTACTGATGACCTAGGCAGTACAAAGAATGATGAGGTAGAAATGAAGATCTTCCAGGAAACTCTACCTGACCATATTCTAAGTTTTATCACAAATTACAAATCTTCTTTGCTGTATTTTTGGCACAATCTGAAAAGAGATAAAGACTTTCTTTTTGCTCTAATAAAATAAAAGATTTTATTAAAGAGCCTTTACCCATCAGAAATGAACACTTCTATGGCCAAAAGATATAAAAGCTAATGAAACAATGAGCAAACTATGGTTATTGTGGGAGACAGCAATAGTTCATAAATCACACCTACTGTTAATCATCTCAGCTGTAGCTAAACTTCCAGTGACCTCACTGAGTTTGTTCTCATTTCCTGTCTTGAATTAAATCATAAAGCTCAAACAACTTTTAGTTTTTGAGATAAACTATTACAATTGCTACCTCCCTGCCCCAGCTGTCTGCAATAAGCTTAACAGCCAATTTAAGTACTGGACACTTTCTAAATCTAAGTGAAAAAAGAAATTCAGTGTCTTTCCCAGTAATAATTGGAAAAAGTGAGGATTAGGTGCTGTGAAGACCAAGGAGAAACTGGAGCAGAAATAACACTGTGCGGCGCAGCCAAAGCTCTGCCCTCTGCCTGGGGAGACAGGAGCTGGTGTCACCAGGGCTTGATAGCACAGCCACTTCGACAAGTTCCAGAAAGTTCTACGCAACAGGAAACTTTCGTGGCCCTGGTTAGGGCTTGTGGTCTCTCTCAAGGCATGTGAAGAATTTACTCTCTGATATTAAACCCACATTCAGATGTTTCTTTGCCCCACATTCTGAATCCCACTATGGAAGGCAACGTACGTAGGGACAGGAGACACCACCACTAACTCAGAGAAACCCAGCCACTCCTAAATAAAGCAAGGTTTTACCGAACCCTCCTACTTGGAAAACACTAAGTAGGAAACTCTGTGGCTTCAAACATGAACCAAATAGGTCTCAGGTATCTTATGATTATAAACGTAAATATTAAACCATTAGCTAATTAATTAAACCATTAGTAATTCAACATTTCTTGTTGTTGCTCATTCAGTTGTGTCTGACTCTTCTGTGACTCCATGGACTGCAAGCCGCCAGGCTCCTCTGTCCATGGGATTTCCAGGCAAGTACACTGGAGTAAGTTCCCATTTCCTACTTCAGGGGACCTTCCTAACCCAGGATTGGCAGACTGGTCTCCTGCACTGGCAGATGGATTTTTTACCACTGAGCCACCAGGGAAGGCATCATTCAACATTCAGTTCAGTTCAGTCGCTCAGTTGTGTACAACTCTTTGCCACCACATGGACTGCAGCATGCCAGACTTCCCTGTCCATCACCAACTCCCGGAGCTTGCTCAAAGTCATGTCCATCGAGTCGGTGATGCCATCCAAATTCAACATAGAATAATATAAAGGCAAACAGCTAGGGCAGAAGAAAGAAAGGAATATTTACTTCTGACTGGGTCAGACAGTTGAAAGCTGCATTTCTGATAATTACATTTTTT
>SJYX01005882.1:87430-147071 GCA_006410675.1 Oreotragus oreotragus | reverse complement strand
AGGAGGTGATTTTAAAAACATGCTGTAGGTCACTAAGACAAACTTAAGCAGTGAAATTCTTAAAAAAAACTATTCTTAAATAATTTTGTACCTTTTCTTTATATAATAAATCTGTAAGCTGAAAGTCTTGTTAAGTATAGCATTTGACCATCTCCTTTCTTAGTTTTTTGGAGGATATATAAGCAGTTTTAGCTATAAAAGGGAGTAATTTAAAAATTGATTTAAAGCTCAGAAATGTTACTCCCTTTAATCTGTTAGACTTGGACCATTTATGTAAATATTAGAGTTATTTTTTTGTTACCTATCCTTTCCTGTCCTTTCACTGAAAAGTTGTTGGACTGTTTGTTGCTTTTAACTTTATTGTGCTCCCCAATTTAAGATTTAAAATTAGTTGTTGCTTAGTAAATCTAGCCCAATCCTTTAGTATCTCAAAGTTAATCTTTATGTGTTTCAATTTCTTTTTGAATGTCCTCCGAATGTAACTTTCTCAAATTCTAATATTTGTGTTTTCTTTCCTTCTTCTGTTATTACAAAACTTTGTACTTGGACAGTTTTGCTCTGTAAAGCATTTCAGATGCAGCTTGTATGAAATGCATTATGCAAAATAAAGTTTATTGTATTGTATTCCCAGCCAAACAACATGTAATCTACAGTAATAAAAATATATCTCATTTTGGGCTCAAAGCATTAATCCAGTTACTGAAAAGAGAATACAAGCGGAGCAAACGAGAGATGAAGATCTTGAGACAGACTCATTGGACTGAATTTCCCCCTCCCCCCCTTTGATGGAAGAATGTTCCAGATTCTAAATTGAGGACTTCATTAATGGCATTATTACTGTGTTATGATTGTTAAAAAACATTTCCTGTAAGGTACACACTACATACTAAGGTCGGCCATCATTCCTGTTAAGTTTTTTACCAAGCTTAAAATGAAGCTTTGTGTTTGAAAGTTACAAGCTCAGATGAAGATGGTGGTTGTACATTATTTCATTTAAAAATATAAAAATTCATTTTGTTTTGAAGCTAGGTGTTAAACTGGAGTAGCTATATTATACCCCTAGAGAATGGGGCAGTTGTGCCCTTCCCTTGACATTCCTTTGTTGTTTAATTCTTTAGAATATTAATAATTGTTTTTTTAATCCTGAGAGATTAAACAGTAGACTTGTTAAGAAAACAAAAATGAAACTGTAACCAAAATTTTAAAATAAAGTTTTTTTTTAAAAAAAAACCTGATTTTTAGGTATTTTTTGTTCTTGTCTATTTCAATTGGTTTATTATAGTAGGGCCCGAACTCTAAGTCAAGGTAATAGAAATTATTAAGAATTCATTTTTAAATGGTTATTTTTGTGATTTACAGTAAAATGGTACCTTTTCATTTGTGAAATGGTATGTAAACACTAGTAAATGTCATTTAAGTTTGATACAGGGGCAAAAATAAATCCCACTTTATTGTAATATAGTGGCATTATAGTTTATTTAATCTTGTAAATAACTCTGAACCCCTCAAATTACCTACCTTTTGATGTGGGAACAATTAAATCAGTCTAATTTGACATGCTATTTTAGAATTCATGAAACATAGGCATTCTCTTCCCACTATGGCCTATTTATCCATTGACCCTGCAGTTGGTCTTTTAACACACTATTGTTGGAATAAAATTGCACAAAAGCAGCTGTTAAAATTTGTAATGCCACTGAAAAATTAGATTGTTAGATTTGAGCATGTTAATTTTTATATTGTTTTGTTTAATACTAATGTGGCATTGGAAAGGTCTAAAAATTATAGTCAATTCCTTGTGATCTAGGTCACTTAACTATTTTAAAGAAAAAACAACTTTTACAAAAGGGATTGTGGGCATTTGGTAATCAGTCACAGAGTTCCAATGTTTTTGAAATATTTGTGTTAACATTTGATAGGCAGAATAAAGATGAAGGAAAGAAGCCAGAAGTTAAGAAAGTGGAGAAGAAGCGAGGTTAGTTATTTCACTTTCTAAGATGTATAATGTTACACACAAAGGAAGTTTTACAGAAACTTAATTGTATACATGTTGAAATCAGTCATTTGATATTCTTATTGTACAAGTATACATTTTAAATCCCTAATGGATTCTGTTATTATTGTAACACTGCCTAAAGGAAGATGTTTCCCTGCTTCTGACAAATGTGGTTTCAGACGGATATTTTAGTTTTGGTTGAATATGTAAGGGAGAGGCAGGTGCTAAAGGAGTGAGGGGGAGTTAGTGGATGCAGACCACTGTAGAGACACGCAGCTACTGAGTGATGCTTTGCTTGTATAATGAATGTTGGTTTCCTAAACTAAAGACTGAAAACGGCAGATAATTTCTTAATGATGTAAGCAGATTACTAAGAACATTTTAAAAAAATTACCACTTCTTTCCATTATACTTTGCGTTAGATTATACAAAAATACTGGTTTTGGGAAACTTATTTACTGTGTTTCACATTTTAATTTATAGAAACATCAATGGATTCTCGACTTCAAAGGATACATGCTGAAATTAAAAATTCACTCAAAATTGATAATCTTGTAAGTGTTTAATACCTCATTTAAATACAGTGCTACTTTTGTAGCTTAATGTTTTTTTCTAACGTGGTTTGATAAGTATGTAAATTTGAGATAACAGAATGTTACTGGCTGTTTTGTATGCCTTGTTTGAGATTTTGAAAGTAATCTCTGGATTCTATGGGTTGTGGTAATTAACAGTTATGAAATTACTGTTTTGTCATGAAGGATGTCAACAGACGTATTGAGGCCTTGGATGAACTGGCTTCACTTCAGGTCACAATGCAACAAGCTCAAAAACACACAGAGATGATTACAATGCTACAAAAAGTACAGTGATTCAAAGTCAGGTTATCATGGAAAAGTCTGCAATGTTGTTCAACAAGTTTAAGAACATATTTTTTATTGGTAAAGGAGATTCTGTGATCACACAAGTGCTGGACAAATCTCCTGCCGAACAAAGACAGCATGAGGAAGCCAATAAAACCGAAGATCAAGGGAAGAAAGGGCCAAACAAAAAGCTAGAAAAGGAACAAACAGGTTCAAAGGCTCTAAATGGAGGATCGGATGCTCAAGACGGTATTCAACCGCAACATGATGGAGATTGCAATGAAGAAAGCAAAGACAACCGAGGCCAGCAGGAATAAAAAGCCATTCAGTGAAGAGGGAGAGACTGCAGTATCTCTGAAAGATTCTAAATTAGATAACTAGGTTGACATACCTGGAATATAAAGAACATTTGAGAAGTTTGCAATGGTTTTCATTTGAAATAGACTGCTGAAAGTTTTAAATTTTGGAAGCAAAGGTTTTGATGTTGAAACTTGTTTTGAGGGAGTAATCTCCTTATCTTTGTTTAAAAGTGACTAAGCATTTCTAATTGTACTTGTGCAATATTAACAGCTACATTATACAGTGAATGTGAGGGGAAGTTTATTTAGGAAATGTTAAAATGCTCTTCCAGACATTGTTTGTAGTATATTTTCATTTAGTGTGTGTATATTAATATGTTGATAGTAGAAAAAAGTTACATTTTTAAAACTGCTACTTGTATAAACCTTTCCTCTTTTCCCAGATACTGTGGGTATTATGCACAGTTTTTTACAAATCTTGGATTTACCAGACTGTCTTTTCACTGTTGTGGGTTTTGTAGAATTTAAGCATTTTTATGGTTAATAAAATGTTACTTCTATATAAGTACTCACTCCCTCCTTTCTTTTATCCAAAGTTGATTTTAATCTCAGTCTACCTTGTGCTACATTATCCTGCTGCTTTGTAACAATGTGGAGTCTGTACGTCTTTTTGTATGACAACTAGATACCCAACTGACATTGAACTGACAATTCTAGGAGGTGCAAAACTCATGTTAACTTCTGAAGGTAATTTAGTTTTGTGATTGAGAATTCAGTGAAAGTCACATGAGTTTCCTGCAGTAAGCAGTAATGCATGTAGGAATGAATTTGGCTTTTAGGGTTCAACCATTTAAGATCCTTTACAGGTAGTAGTAGCTGAAACTGAAAATGAAATGATAAAAGTTTATTTTTGAGAAATGTCTCGAGTTTCTGAATTTTTTAAAAAGTCTCATTCATTAAAGAAGTCATTAAGTATTTTTTTAATTGGAAAAAGTGCAATCCATAATGCTTTTTGCAGTAAATAAAAATAAATACTACATAAGGAAACTAACGTATTTGAAAACATGGTTGTATGAGAAGAGAATTTTTATTTATAATGCATACATGTGACAGGATTGCAAAAAGCTAGTTACTCCGAGCCAACAGACAAAAGTAAAGAAGTTGTCTGTATATTCATGTATATGGACTAAATGAGAGTGAACCAAAGTTAACACAAAATTTAAGAACAACCTTAACAAACAGCCATTTCTAAGATATTCTGAATACTAGGTCAGTTGGTGATTTGCAGTGGCTTAAAAGATGCTTCTCATGTTTGAAAACTAGGAATACAGGGAAAAAGGCTTAATACCAGTGTTTGCGTGTGACATGCATTGCATGCTTTGACCTCTGGGGTAATTGTTTTTCATACTGGAATCATTTCAGTAATTGGAGTTTTGCTTTTGAGAGGTCTTATAATGGAACTAGGACCCACTGTTTTGAGGGAACTCTGGCTATTATATCTGTTTGGTCCTTACACAATTTAAACTTGGACAAATTTATCCTAGTTAAGCCACAAGTGTCAATATGTAAACTTGTTTTGATTAAAGAATTTTTCTATCAAAAAAAAAATCAAGCAATTAAAAAAAATCTAATTATTAACTCAGGGTAAATAAGAAAAGTAATCAGTATACTGATTCATCCATGAATATCATTTGGATGGCCATATAATGCATGGTGAGTATTGGTCTGTCAAATACAATAATAAAAGTGGAAGGCACGGATACTAAAAGGGGAGTGTGTATGTGTGTGCTGAGCAACAAGGGGTAAAAGAATAAATCCTGATCTTCCAAGATAGAGTCAGAAGTGAATGCCTAACGTTGAAAAGTTATGAAATAGTTAATATCCCTGTGTTACTTAGGCTTCTCACCTGGCTCAGTGGTAAAGAATCTGCCTGCCAATGCAGGAGACCCGGGAGATNGGAAGGCACGGATACTAAAAGGGGAGTGTGTATGTGTGTGCTGAGCAACAAGGGGTAAAAGAATAAATCCTGATCTTCCAAGATAGAGTCAGAAGTGAATGCCTAACGTTGAAAAGTTATGAAATAGTTAATATCCCTGTGTTACTTAGGCTTCTCACCTGGCTCAGTGGTAAAGAATCTGCCTGCCAATGCAGGAGACCCGGGAGATGCAGGTTCCATCCCCGGGCCAGGAAGATCCCCGGGAGGAGGAGATGGCAACCTACTCCAGTATTTTTGCCTGGAAAATTCCACGGACAGAGGAGCATGGGGTCTCAGAGAGCCAGACACAACTGAGTGACAGCCTACATGCCCTGTGTTACAATACTTAGAGATCTGGGGGCAGCGACCGAAGGAGGCAGATAACAGTCTTGAGTTAACATCAGGAGATAGCTGCTGCTGCTGCTGCTAAGTCGCTTCAGTCGTGTCCGACTCTGTGCGACCCCACAGACGGCAGCCCTTTGGGCTCCGCCATCCCTGGGATTCTCCAGGCAAGAACACTGGAGTGGGTTGCCATTTTCTTCTCCAATGCATGACAGTGAAAAGTGAAAGTGAAGTCGCTTCAGTCGTGTCTGACTCAGCAACCCTATGGACTGCAGCCCACCAGGCTCCTCCGTCCATGGGAGTTTCCAGGCAAGAGTACCGGAGTGGGATGCCATTGCCTTCTCCACAGGACATAGCTACTCGCTGTCTAAATTTGGAGTATGTACGGCTTTCATAAAAATTAAAATGAAGTGAACAAAAGATTATGTAAAAAACAGTATCTTCCTCCTCATCCCTTAGGGACCAAGATCCCTCTCCTGTGCTTCTTTTATGTCCCATATTTTATAAAAAGAGCTTCCCACGTGGCACTAGTAGTAAAGAATCTGCCTGCCAGTGCAGGAGACGTGGTTTTGCTCTCTGTCTCGGGAAGATCCTCTAGAGAAGGAAATGGCAACCCACTCAGTATTCTTGCCTGGAGAATTGCACAGATAGAGGAACATGGCAGGCTACAGCCCATGGGGTCAAAAAGAGTTGGGCACAACTGAGCACACACGCACACACATACACACACATACATGTGCACACATGTGCGTTTTTTTTAAAGTGGAAGGATGGATGGGAGGAACTAGGGAAGGAAGGAAGGGAGTCACATTTAATTGAATCCAGGAAAAATAAATTATAAGATATACTATTATTTTTTGTGTCACTGAGAAAAATATTACGGGACTTTTCTCCCAATGACATTGGACGTTCTGTCCAATGGTTAAGGTTCTGCTCTTCCACTGCAGGGAGGCACAGGTTTTATCCCTGATCCACCTGCCACAAGGTGTGCCAAAAATAAAGAAAAGAAAAATATTTCTAATTAAACTGTTGATACAATGCTTCCACATACTGAGACTTTTTATTCACACTTACTGAAAGAACCCTTTCAGATTTTCTCATACATTTTTTTATCACCTATCACTCCTGTTAATATTGTGAGAAATATAGAGGTGAAAATTTGTTTAAGTATCTAACACACTTTCACAGAGTCCAGCTCTCTGAATCACTTTCCAATCTCTGATGTCACTTTTTGAACACACTATTTTGTTCTGTGCCGTTAAGACTGCTGGCAATCCTAATACAACACTGCAAGTCAAATACAACTCAATTAAAAAGAAAAAAACGTTGCTGGCAATACAGACTGCTTAAAAAATGCTCCACTACTGTCTCCAAGATTTTTCTCCCAAACCACTGACACCCATTCCCAACTTTTGATGCCGATGCTTTCTCGGTGTGACCAGAAGCCATCAAAGAAAGGTTTCTGACACCACCTTGAGTCATACTTTCCTCAAATGACCCTTCGCTGGTTTGGGGATGGAAACATCCACCAGCTGCAGTGGTCCCCTCGTGCCAGACAGCCCAGTTCATGCCCACACAGACAGTCTCAGCTGCGTCACTGGTGATGCTCCATGGACTGAAGGAAGACTAGAAATGCACATGGCCACCTGATGCGCAGAGCTGACTCACTGGGAAAAACCCTGATGCTGGGAAAGACTGAAGGCAGGGAAGGAAGGGGGTGACAGAGGATGAGATGGTTGGATGGCATCACTGACTCAATGGACATGAGTTTGAGCAGACTCCGGGAGACGGTGAAGGACAGGGAAACCTGGCGTGCTACAGTCCATGGGGTCGCAAAGAGTCAGACACAACTTAGCGACTGAACAACAGAAACGCAAAATACATGCTGATTTCAGAGATGTTAAATTTGAAAAAGAACAATGCTCCCTCTGCCCTTTCTCTAAAACAGGCTAAATTGCTACTGCCAATGGACCTGAGGAGGAGCACACATCTGAAAGATGAGTTTTCCAAACTGCCCTACTCCTCATTTCATTCTTCCCTATTCAATTATTTCATGGTCTTCTGCATAGGCCTGAACTATAGCTTTTCTCACACTCAACTATAATTATGTGAGCACCTGCACAGCCCCCCAGCAGACAGTGGGGCTTTCGAGAACCCATGTCCTATTTTCATCTTTGCTGTGGAACCTAACATAGTATCTTGGATATAGCAGGTGTACTCCAAGATATTTGGGAAATAAATATAAATACATTTTGGTCTTATTTCGCATGAGCTTATTTGGGCAAGAAGAGGTAGTGAAAGAGAAAGAAGTAAAAGTAAAAATGGGGGGTTGGGACTTCCCTGGTGGTCTAGTGGTTAAGAGTCTGTTTGCCAGTGCAGGGGACAGGGGTTCTATCCCTGGTCCTGGAAGATCCCATGTGCTGCAAGGCAACTAAGCCTGTGCGCCACAACTACTGACTGAAGCCCGAACTCGAGCGCCTGTGCTCTGCAACGGAAGAAGGCACCACAGTGAGAAACCCACACGCTGCAACTACAGCATAGCCCCTGCTCGCTGCAACTAGAGGAAACCTGCGCAGTCAAAGACTCAGCACAGCCAAAAATAAATAAATAAACGATTTTCTAAAATAGAGACGGGGTGTTAACGACAAGCGTGTGTCAAGGGAACAGAGCTCAAAGGTGGAACCACTGAGAGTTCTAAAAAAGATCTTTCATACAAGTGTCATTGGCAAATTATTAATATATCAGTCCCATCACAAGCAAACAAGAATTTCAGTTCACAGTCCTAGATGTCTGATTTCATGACCTGCATCACCACCCAATGAGGTCAACAGGTTTCTGTAAACATAAACGGTATTTTAAGTTAGGGAGAAAGAGAGGAAATGATGAAAAAAAATCACTACATCATCTTAGGACTTTTTTCCTGCCTCATTTGCTCTGACAAGTAGAGCAATTTTATTTTAATTACTTATGACAATACTTCATGGTAGACTAGTGATACTACCGCTCATTAAAAAAAAATAATAATAACGAAGTCTTCGCAACACTTTAGCATCCAGCTATTAACTCTTTGTAAAAAACTGACAGAAGCAATGATCTGAGAAAGGATTAGTGAGTTATAAAAATTAAACATGGAATACTGGATTTCCCTAGTCTGGTACAGTGGATGGCAGTCTGCCTGCCAATGCCGGGGACACAGGTTCAATCCCTGGTCCGGGAAAATTCCACATGCCTCAAGGTAACTAAGCACATGCGCCCCAACTACTGAGCCCCAGCTCTAAAGCCCATAAGCTGCAACTGCCTAGTCTGTATGCCTCGAGCCGGCGCTCCACAACAAGAGAAACCACAATTGTAAGAGAGCACCCCCACTCATCGCAACTAGGGAAAGCCCTCCAAGCAACAAAGACCCAGCACAACCAAAAATAAGTACATTTTAAAAATGGGATCGTAAGGAAATACTGAAGAACCAGACTCTTAGCTGAGTTTCCACACAGGAGATATTTCAGGCAGAGGTCGTGTGTGCATGCCCAGCAGCTCAGTTGTGTGCGGCTCTCTGTGACCCCATGGACTGTAGCCCACCAGGCTCCTGTGTCCATGGGATTATCCTGTCAAGCATACATGAGTGGGTTGCCATTTCCTTCTCCACAGGTAGAGTTCTAGAGAATTCCATGCTGACCACATTTTCATTAGTGTTTATTCTAATGAAACATCTTAGCAGTCGGTCATGGAAAATGATTAAAACTCATTCTAATCCTGAGCTCATGCAAAGTCCGTGAGATTATAACTGGCAAGTTAAATCAGTAAGCCAAGTGTCTAAAGTCTTTTCTGAGCTTTATACAAATCAGATGTATAAATAAGCAATAAATAAGATTTTATTGAAAACAGAGCAAATTCTCAGTTTGCTGTTTGAGCTTGCAAAATTTAATTATCCATTTTCATTTTGTTTCAAAATTTTCACATGTTAAAAGAATTTAAACTTTGAGGGGAAATTGGTGCAGCCTTGTTGAGGCCCATTTGGCAGTGTGTACCAAAATTTAATTTAATTTATCCATTGACACAATAACTCCATTATCAAATATCTAGAGACGTAAGAGTACATATGGGCAAAGACAGATGTATGTTCGTGGTCATATAACAGAAAAACAGCAACCTAAATAACCATGGACAGGAGAATGGTTAAGTAAATGTAGGTACTGCCATACCACTGAATCAACATAACTTTAGACCTAATGAAGTAAACTGATATAGTCTAATATGAAAAAAAATCTTTAAAACACATGTTTAAATGGAAAAAAAACAATATATATCTATGGTATGATTCAGTTTAAGGAAAAAAAACAGACAAAACTACAGGCTGAATTCAATTATACATAAAAATTCTAGATGGAAAATCTAACTGGAGAAGTGATTGAGAAAGTAAGGTTGAACATTTTCGCTTCCTATATTTATTGTTTAAATTGCATCAGTGATTTGCTCATGCCTTAATTGTATACATTTTAAAAAACAAAAAAATTAAAGGCAGGACTTTCCTGGTGGTCCAGTGGTTAAGACTGCAAGCTTCCAAGGCAGGGAACAAGGGTTTGATCCTCGGTCAGGGAAATAAGATCCCACATGCTGCACAGCAAAGCCAAAGGGGTTCTTTTCTTTCTTTCTTTTTTTTTTAAGGAAAAAAATGAGACACCTCTCTGAAGAAAAGCATTAAAAAGCCTCACAAATTCTGTATAGCACATAAAGGCTCCCAAATCACAGCCCAGAACTGCCACCTCACCCCAGTGCTACTTTCGAAAGATTTCCGTTGGAATCCAGTGTGCTTACAAGAGCATTATATTTCAGAATTTATGTTGGAAATTATGTGACTCAGTCAACTGCCAGGAATTTCATCTGCCCCAAAAGGAAAGCAGGCAGATGACAGCTCCTTGACCATCAGCAAGTGAACGTGTTCAGCTAACACCCAGGGAATGAACTGCTTCAGATGTAAATGAGAGATAGGCACACAGCTTCAGAGAAGCCACTTTAGGGCAGAGCCTTGTAATTCAGGCGAAAAAGTGGTTGGATTTTCAAAATTAAATACATCAAAGTAATCAAGCTGGAGCCCATCAAACCAAGCATCTTGAAATAATAATAATTATTATTATTTTAATGTTAATCTTTGTGCTTTCAATAGGGCTTCACAATTTTTGACTACATTGAAAAGTATTAAATGCTGGCTGTGCTGCAGCTCTTAAAGGAGTATTCTGGAAAGTAGAAAAGTAATGAAACATAACACGTCCTTAATAAAATAAGGAGCTAAACTATAAAAAAAAATTTTTTTTACAAAAATCAGTTGAGTTCAGGGCTCTGTGATGACCTAGAGGGGCTGGGATGGGGTGGGGCACAGAGGGAGGCTCTAGAGGGAGGGGATATATGTATATACTTATGGCTGATTCATGTTGTTGTACGGCAGAAACTAACACAACATTGTAAAGCAATTATTCTCCAATGAAAAATTTTAAAAATAAACAAAATTTTAAAAAATCAGTTGAAACCGGTTAAGTGACACAAAGCCAGCAAATCCTCCAACTGCAAGGCTCACAGAGGGTTCTCCTGGAGGCGGGTCCTTGGAGCTGAGACTCAAGGTGAAGAAACCTAACATGCCCCTTTTTCTTGTCCTTGGTCTCTTGTTTAGACGCTCACTCCCCTGGCAGCCTAACGCTCTTCACCGTCTCTAGTACGGAAGCTAGGGTGAGCCACTCATCCCAACTTGCCTGGGGCATCTCCAGTTTTACCAGTGAAAATCGGTACCCTAGGAACTACCTGGTTTAGCCAGGTCTTTCCCTGGTAGCTCAGAGGTTAAAGCGTCTGCCTCCAATGTGGGAGACCTGGGCTCGAGCCCTGGGTCAGGAAGTTCCCCTGGAGAAGGAAATGGTAACCCACTCCAGTATTCTTGCCTGGAGAATCCCATGGACAGAGAAGCCTGGTAGGCTACAGTCCACGGGGTCGCAAAGAGTCGGACACTTCCCTTCAGGAATTACCTGGGCCCCAGGCAACTCGGGACAGTCAGTCACCACCCCCCAGGCCACACTCCCATCAAAGAAAACAACGTCCAGGCCCTCAATAGCTGCAGGCAGGAGTCTTATTGCCTGTCAGATCCGTCTACAGTGTGGGCTACAAATCAGAGTCTCATTGCTTCTTTTCTTCAAGTCTTGACTGAATTTGTTACAAGACTGCTTCTGCTTCTGTTTCAGTTCTTGGGTGCGAGGCATGTGGGATCTTAGCTCTGCGAGCAGCAATCGAACCCGCGCCCCGTGTGTTGGAAGGCGAAGTCTTTATCACTGGACCGCCAGGAGAGTCCCAAGTTTCATCTCTTTTTGATTGGAAGTGAGAGGAGTCTCAAATATATGCTTTGAGACAGAACCCAGACAAAAGACAGTCCACAGTCTCTAAATGAGCAAAACTATAATCGATGGTGCTAGAAATAAGACCAGAGGGATAGCAGAGAAGAGGGAGTAGGGCAGACTGGCTTACAGAAGGCACAGGGGAATCTTCTGGAGTGGGTAAATGCTCTATATCTTAACTAAATAAGTTGCAACCAACTGCTGGCTTAAAATGTGTGTATTATATGTAAACTTAACCTTCCAAGAGTTTATTTCTATTTTATTATTGGAGTATAACTGCTATACATGTAGTGTTGGTTTCTGCTGTACAATCAAGCTAATCAGCTCTGGATACATAAATCCCCTCCCTCTTGGACCTCTCCCCTAACCACCCCCATCCCCTCCACCCAGGTCATCATATATAGCAGCTTCCCTCCAGCTATTTATTTTATTTATTTATGTAGTGTATACATGACATGAGCTGATTTTAAAAATAAGAGTGAGGGACTTCCCTGGCAGTCCAGCAGTTAAGACCCTGCGCTTCCGCTGCAGAGGGTGCAAGTACGCTCCCTGGTGAGGGAACTAAGATCCCACAGGCTGCGTGGTGGAGCCAAAAAAAAAGAAGAGCCAGATCTTCCATCACCCAAAGGATGCAGGACAGACCGGAGCAACATCTTTTAGGGATGCTGTTGGAGAGCTCCCTGAAGCTTGAGAAAAGTCGAAGTTCCACGGTCACTCTCAACTCTACACTTACAGGAAGGTAAGGCAGCAGCCCGTTACCCCAATACCTGTGAAAAGTAAATTCAAAATTCACTCAGAGCTTGTGGCAGCCCTCCATTACAGGAAATTGTACAGATTCCTTCTCTGGAAATATCGAAAGAAAAGCAGGGCCATTGTTCTCCCCTTCTGCAGTGTTTTGCTGTTGTTATAACCATGAACTCATCAAAAGACTAGAAGCCCGGGGGCACAATAGAAAAGGAGGCGGGGTAGATTTGAGTGCCTTCTGAACAATGCACTAGGGCAGCCCAACATAAACAGAGATAATCCCGACTATGGGAACCTAATCTACTGAAAATGCGTGAGGTGGCTTTTGCTCAGGAGGTGGTCTCCATTCTGACCCTGAGGTCTTATCTACTCACTTCCAGGAAACATCTGAGAGTTGGCAAGATACTAGGGAATGGAGGCACAGGCCTTCAGGGTGGAGGGATGGGGTTCCGCAGAGGGGACCAGAGATGTCAAACCGGTGCCCTTCAGCCGATCATGAAGTGACCCTACCCTTCACGACCTCGAGTATTTGGCTTTTTAGAATATTATCTTGCCCTGCTCCCAGGAAACCATCATTTCTCGTTTCTCCATCTCTTCCTTGATTCTATCACTGCACCAGAGATCTGGGAGGCACTACAAGTTGTTTGCATCCGAGGCTGGAATGGATGGACTCTGCCTTATTGCTGGGCAGCCCTGAGACAGCTGTGACCTTGCAAGGCCCACAAGAGGAGAGGCTCTGCCTCCTGGTGGTGAACGGGGAAGAAGAGAGCAGTCTGGCCGGCTGGAGCTGCCATGAACTTGCACCGGAAACTTCTCAAGCGAAAAGCCAGAAGTTCTCCCACTTGCTCCATACCTGGCGAGGGATAAGAGATGCCCGAGCCTCGGGTGTGTGCGTGCGTGTACACTGCCATGTGCCAGATGTCTGCTGGTTCCTGCTAGCCAGTAAAGCGGCTCCTCGCGCTGCACCCGCAGAGCCAAACGTCTTCCCAGAATTATTTCCCGACTGGGAAGTGGAAAGTAACTGGGTTGACTCTCCCATCTGCTGGTATGTAATGAAGTCTGGTCCACAGCCGAGATCCTGGCCCAGGGGGAAACGTGAGAGACAGTCCTGCAGGTGAGCAGGGATGCAGGAGCCCCAGCGCAGCGTCATCTGCCCAGGTGGACCCCCTCAGACCAGCCGCCTGGCGCTGATGACCACCTCGGACCCCATTTCACTCAGGTTTCCTACTGTATCCTCAGGTCCCCTCCCGTCTAATAACGAGTCGTGGATAGCGACTGGGTTTTACGGTCCAGATCATTCAGGTGCCAAGCCTTGAAAATAAATCCTCCCCCGGTAACTTGGAGCTAGTGCTCAGGAAAAATAATGGCACCAGAGAGATATCTTTGAGCTCACATGAAAGGAGTGAGAGGATTACAATCGGTGAATGACGTTATGAGAAAAATAGCACTTTCGCTGATCCAAGGTACGTAAGAAAATTAAGAGGGGATAACACAAAATCAGGATGAAGGAGAGAGACAGGGAAATGCCAAAGTAGTGTCTAATCTACAGCACAGCTGGAGTGAGGCCAAGATGAACTATGGAGTAGTATTTCTACTAATCTGCTCCCTCGCAGATACGCTCAAGAGGATGCGCTTACAGAACGGCTCTGTCTCAGACTGAAAAACTGCACAGTGCCATTAGTTAATCGGAAAAGGAATCTTTAGACAATCTTCATTTGGGGTTTAAAACAATAACAGACCAAACGAAGAGCAAGTAATCTAGAGCAGCAGTCCCCAACCTTTTCAGCATCAGGAACCGACTTCATGAAAGACAATTTTTCCACAGACTGGTTGGTGGGGGGGATGATTTCAGGGTGATTCAAGCACATTACATTTATTGTGCCCTTTATTTCTATTATTATTACATCAGTTCCACCTTAGATCATCAGGCCTTAGGTCCCTTAGATAAAAGTTACGGACCCTTTATCTAGAGGACTATGTCATGACCAGCTCTAAATAAAGCATGTGTGAATCTCACTAAGCACATCAGAGACTCTTGAAGCTCAAAACTCTTAGTTGTATTTGACCAGCATTCGCCGTTCACAGCTCAGAACAGGCATTTAACCGCTTCCAATCAACTCTGGATGGACATCGTGTCACACCTCCCCGTGGGCATTATACAGGACAAGGGGACCATTCTGACAGCTAACATCTGAGCAATGATTAAGTAAGAATTGTTGTTTAGCCGCTCAGTCGTGTCCAGCTCTTGCACCTCCATGGACTGTAGCCTGCCAGCTTCCTCTCTCTGTCCATGGGATTTCCCAGGCAAGAATACTGGAGTGCGTGGTCATCTCCTTCTCTAGGGGATCTTCCCGACCCAGGGGTTGAACAAGTGTCTCCTGCATTGGCAGGCAGATTCTTTACCGCTGAGCCACCAGGGAAGCCCTAAATAACAATGTATCATACTTAAAACCCATCCTTACTGACTATGCTGCTGCTGCTGCTAAGTCACTTCAGTCGTGTCCGACTCTGTGCGACCCCATGGACGGCAGCCCACCAGGCTCCCCCGTCCCTGGGATTCTCCAGGCAAGAACACTGGAGTGGGTTGCCATTTCCTTCTCCAATGCATGAAAGTGAAACGTGAAAGTGAAGTCGCTCAGTCGTGTCCGACTCTTAGCGACCTCATGGACTGCAGCCTACCAGGCTCCTCCATTCATGGGATTTTCCAGGCAAGAGTACTGGAGTGGGGTGCCACTGCCTTCTCCGCTTACTGACTATACATTTTCATTATCTTTAAAGATCTGAGACAGTAAAATCCCCCACCAGCAGTGAAACTCTCAACCTTTAAAATCAACATCACCAAGCTACTTTCTTGAAAAGCCTTCAACATAGCTTCAAAGACATAGAAGAACCAAGGAAAGCAAAAGTGAAGCCCTGGGAATAAAGAGTACACCAGCATGAAGTTTAAAAAGTCCTCAAAAACACAGCAATGACTGTACCACTGGAACGGCCATTTGATCCAGTCAATTCACTCTCCAACCTCAGAGCCACGCAAAGCAAGATAGAAAATACTGGCCAGCCAATCACAGGCCTAGAGTCCATCCCAATGGGAAAAAAAAATCACTATGAATTTTTAGAACACAGGTTATTTACAAAGGAATAGGAAGAATAATACTACCAAATACAAAAAGGTAATAACCTAATATGAAGGTGAACCCAATTCCAGAGTGTTCTTAGTTAGTACAATACTTACGGTATCTTTCCTTCAAAGACAGAAAACTGTACCCAGATCAGAAATCTAATGTCCCTTAATTAAATGAGCCTGTGTGACTGACTGGTCACAAACTTCACTTACAAAGGAAAAAGAATCAGAATGACAGAGGACTTCTAGAAAACACTGGTGCAAATCTTCCAAAATTCTGAAGGAGGATAAACTTGCCCTACACAGACCCTTTACTGTTAAACTTTATTTATGTACCTAAAATTCATTTGTTTTACACATACAAACATTCTACCTACATAGATAGGTCTATATATCTATGGAATATATATATATCTCAAGTGGAAAACTGCTAAAATAAAGTAAATGATAATAAAAATTAAGCAATCATTTGCAAACAATTATTAGCTTCAGGTAAAAATATCCAAAAGGGAAATGTAAGATGATAGAGTGCTTAGAAATTATTTCAAATAATTAGGAGGGCAAGGAGAAATGTGGGGATGGTCAAATACAAATTAGAGAAGACTGATGACTGTGGAAGCCGGATGAAAAAGTGCAAAGATGAACACTTAAAATTCTAACAATTATATAGTAAACAATGATTTCTGATGTCATTAAAGAAAACTAAATAACTATCTCAAGAAATACAAGTATGCACATATTATTTAGAAATATGAACACAAATTCCAGGAAAGCTACAGGAAACAGAAGTACAGGGGAGAGGGAAAGAGAACTTTTTTTTAATTAAAAAAAAAAAAAGTTTAGAAGATGTGCTATACAGTGGAGTATGACTCAGCCATAAAAAGGAATGAAATAATGCCATTTGGAGCAACATGGATGGACCTGCTGTCATACTTAAGCGAAGCTAATTCAGAGAAAGACAGATATCACACAACAGCAGTCAAAGGGAACACATGAGCTCATCGACAAAACAGAGACTGAGTCACAGATGTAGGAAACAAACATGGTGCCAAGGGGTAAGGCTGGGGAAGGATAAGTTGGGAGACTGGGACTGACATATATACTCTATCATATGTAAAATAAATAACTAATAAGGACCTCCTGTACACCACAGGCATATACCCTCAGAGTATTGAGGAATGGCAAACATACAGATTCGTTTCCCCAGCTGAATAAATAGCTGTTAAGAAGAACTCAACTCAATACTCTGTAATGGCCCATATGGGGAAAAAAAAAAACTAAAAAAGAAGGGATACATGTACATGTATAACTGACTCACTTTGCTGTGCTGTACACCTGAAACCAACAAAACATTGTAAATAAATTACACTCCATGAGATTTTCCAGGCAAAAATACTGGAGTGGGCTGCCATTTCCTTCTCCAGGGGATCTTCCCAACCCAGGGATCAAACCCGGGTCTCCTGCATTGCAGACAGACGCTTTACCGTCTGAGCCACTCAGTTCAGTTCAGTTCAGTTCAGTCTCTCAGTAGTGTCCGACTCTTTGCGACACTATGAATTGCAGCACGCCAGGCCTCCCTGTCCATCACCAACTCCCGAAGTTTACTCAAACTCACGTCCATCGAGTCAGTGATGCCATCCAGCCATCTCATCCTCGGTCATCCCCTTCTCCTCCTGCCCCCAATCCCTCCCAGCATCACAGTCTTTTCCAATGAGTCAACTCTTCGCATGAGGTGGCCAAAGTACTGGAGTTTCAGCTTTAGCATCATTCCTTCCAAAGAAATCCCAGGGCTGATCTCNAACAACTAAAAACGAAGGGATATATGTACATGTATAACTGACTCACTTTGCTGTGCTGTACATCTGAAACTAACAAAACACTGTAAATAAATTACACTCCACGGGATTCTCCAGGCAAGAATACTGGAGTGGGCTGCCATTTCCTTCTCCAGGGGATCTTCCCAACCCAGGGATCGAACCCGAGTCTCCTGCATTGCAGACAGACGCTTTACCGTGTAAGCCACTAGGGAAGTCCAAAAATTTCTTAAACATCTTTTAATACTATCTCATTTTTTAAATTGCTTATGCATTACTTTGGTAAAAGGAAATGGCAACCCACTCCAGTACTCTTGCCTAGAAAATTCCATTGATGGAAGAGCCTGGTGGGCTACAGTCCATGGGGTCACAAAGAGTCACACAACTGAGCAACTTCACTTTCACTTTGGTAAAAAAAATTCTTTATCCTCATAAGTTATTTTTTGTTATAGTTGTATATAATTTCAATGTATTCTTCCCATTATTTATGTAATGCAAATTAAAAATTAAGGGGTGACATCTGAACATAAAAAAGCATAATTAGAAATGATAATTCAATAGCTGTTTCCATTGTGAGGTTTGACTGTACATACTGCCCTCTAGTGTCAAGTCATGGGAAATCATCTCAAATTTTATAAACTATCAGCCAGTTCAGCCGCTCAGTCGTGTCTGACTCTGCGACCCCATGGACTGCAGCACGCCAGGCTTCCCTGTCCATCACCAACTCCCGGACTTGCTCAAACTCGTGTCCAAGTCGGTGATGCTATCCAACCATCTCATCCTCTCCCAACCCCTTCTCTTCCTGCCTTTAATCTTTCCCAGCATCAGGGTCTTTTCCAATGAGTCAGTTCTTTGCATCGGGTGGCCAAAGTATTGGAACTTCAGCTTCAACATCAGTCCTTCCATTCAGGACTGATTTCTTAAATTTACTTAAATCTTCAAATGTCACATGCTCTCTTAATCTTGGATCTTCTAGCCTCTCCATGGAGTTAGTCTCCTATTTCTAGGACCCCAATCAGGTTTGGACTATTAGTTTTATAGTCTGGCTTCATTATGGATTCAATAGGTTTTGATAGGTGGGTCCTGGAGCCTAATCATGATTAATGGGGAAATGTGTCCTGAATTCTTAACAACTCTTTATTCACCTGGGGAAATGAATCTATATGTTTGCCATTTCCTCAATATTTTGAGGGTATATACCTACAAAATCAACTATAATGCAGACAGAAGTTTAACACATAGATGCTCAAAAAGCAATGCGTAAGTCCAGCAAGTGACTGATTGCAGAACTCATTTTGCTATTTGTGGGCAATTTGGAGGAATGAAGTATCTCATATGAAAGTGTTCACTGTTGTCATGAATAACGGTTTTAAACCAAATATTTAAGGAATATGGACAAGGCAACACAGAGAATATGATCAAAATCATTTCTGGAGAGAAAATGGAGAGATTAAATAACACCCTTCATCCCCTCTCAAAAGAAAAAAACTGAACTCATTTTGCTATTTGTGGGCAATTTGGAGGAATGAAGTATCTCATATGAAAGTGTTCACTGTTGTCATGAATAACGGTTTTAAACCAAATATTTAAGGAATATGGACAAGGCAACACAGAGAATATGATCAAAATCATTTCTGGAGAGAAAATGGAGAGATTAAATAACACCCTTCATCCCCTCTCAAAAGAAAAAAACAAAACCCAAGAACACCCACTTTTCACTACACTTTTGCAATGAAAAGAATGCACTTTCTTCCTAAACTTTCATTTACTCCTTGATAAAATCACCCACCTTTCCTTGCCAAAACACTGACACGCTGTGTGTCAGTATCTCGACACATACTCAGTTCCAAGATTTGTTCTCTGCCTTTAGATAAGGGAGGGAGCCCTGTGGTTCCCCCAACTCCAGCGGTTTTCTGTTTCCAGAGTGGCTGCCCCCTCCTGCCCCACCCTTGCTCTGCTGACCACAGAAGCAAGCACTTGGACCGGAGTGTTCGATCCTGCTGTGTCAGCACTACAGCAGCGTGGGCTGGGCTCTCCAGAGAAGCACCCTCTTCGAATCTTCCTCCTCCAACAGCTCTATTCAAGGTCAGATGTTTTTTTACCTAGCTCAAGGTCATTCTGATGTTAGCTCTTAACCCATGAGCAAAGATCCTATTTCCTACATCGGTATTCCTTTTTTGAGGGGGTGGGGGCACTTGGAGCTGCACGCAGGATCTCAGTTCCCCGGCCAGGGGCCGAACCTGCACCGCTTGCAGTAGAGGGGCAGAGTCTTAACCAAGGGATGTCCCCCATCAGTACTCCCTTGATAAACATTTTGACCAAGAGCACCATATGATGAGATTGTACCCACCCATGGAAAATCAGAATGATAATCCTTGGAAAACTTCTGCCCCTCACAAACATGCCATACAGAACTTGGACACTTCAGATTCTGAGTTCTTTGTTGGCAATCGTAGACCATAACCTGTCAGTTACATTGCACATTTTTTGGTTTTTCTTCTTCCAGTTTAATGAGATACGATAGATTCACCATGCTGTATAAGTTTACAGCATAATGATTTGACTTATGTACATCATGGAATGATTACCCCAAGCTGAGTGAAGCTCCATCATTTCACAGAGATTAAATTGCAGTATTTTATATTTATGGCACACTTGCTTTCCTGAAAGTCAACAAGTTCATAAACAGGGATAATAGTTTCTAGTATAAACACTGACTCTACCAACACGGCACATAATCTGCGCCATGAAAAGGCTCTGTCTGCTTCTCTTTAGGCGCAATAATTTTTTTTTTTAAGGCCATTGCCAAAGTCTTCAACAAGTCACCAGAGTATCTGAGAGAGAATGTGGGTTTCTGAGCCAAGGGAGTTAGGAATTAAAAAAAAAAAAAACACAACTCAGTTTAACTGTACGAATATGACTTGGAACATTATCATAACTCTGAGTCACAGCACCCTCATCGTTCAAATGAGGACAAGACAGACCTTCTAGGACGATTTTGTGCCTGTAACTCAGAGAGTACTTGGGAAATGTTAGTTTCCCCTCTTTCCTCCTGCCATGTCCTGAGGCACCCCTAGGTTCCTCCCTCTTCCCCCCAGTCAGTCCCATCTCCCACTCAAGGGACGGAACGACCACCACGTATCATAAGCTTCTAAACAAAGGGACATAACGACCCACCACGTATCACAAGCTCCTAAACAAAGCCACACCAGCAGGAAGAAACTGGCCTCACCCCTTGCTTTAGGCCTCCACCTGCATCACCACAGCTTTTCGGTTTCTTGGAGCAGAAATCTTTCCAACCCCAGAGAGGCCTCCTGAGGAGTAATAAGCCACAGACCTGCCCAAGTCACATCAGAGCTCCCCTCCCCACTCCAGCCCCGCCCCAGGCTCCTCTACCGAACACCAGCCACAAGTTTCTCCCTGGGGCTCCACTTCTTTTCTGGATGATCTGTTCCTGTTTTCTTCTCCGTTTCCACTCAGGTGTTCTCCCCTTCTCTTCCCCTTTACTCCCAATTAAAACAGCCTGACAAAGGGCATCTTCTAACCCGAAGCCGCTCCTCCGGCAGCTCTCTGCTGCCCCCTCTTGTCACAGAACGGAACTGGTCCCCACTCTGGTCACAAACCATCTCACTTCAAGTTTCAGGAATGCTCAGTATTTATTTCGGGCCTACTGTGTGGGAGGCACTGTGGCCGGTATCGGAGATACAATGATGTGCAAAATCAGAAATGCCTCTGTGTTCCTGGAGCCTACACTATACAGTGGAAGAAGCTGGCATTTATCAGCCACTCACGTAAGTCAATGAAAGACCAGAACTCAACTTGTTATGAAATCCCATGAGAGCCCATAAGAGGGGATTGACCTTGTCAGAGAGGTCCAGGGCTTCCTGGAGGTAGTGACCCAGGCTGAGATGGAAAGATGGGTGGAATAAACAAACAAAGAGGGAGAAGGAACACTCCAGAGGGGAGTCAGGACATTCCAGTTCTAAGGGGAGTCAGAACATTCCAGTCAGGTGTTCTAAGGTCTATGCTAAGAGGGATCACAAGGAAAATCAGTGTAGCCAGAGAAGGTGGGGTGGGGAACGCAGCTGGGTGGGCTGGAGGCCACTGTAGGGGGACCAGGTGAGAGTTACAGTGGATTAGGGTAAAGGTGTGACGATGGAACCTGGGAGGATGAAAAGATTCGAGAAAACATTTAGGAATTATTTTCCATGTTTAGGAAATAGAATCAAAAGAATTTTATGATGGATTGGACTCCCACAAAGGGTAAGGGGAACAGGTCTCCAAGGACCCCTACTCCCCTGCCCTGCGTAAACGGATGGACACTGCACCCACTATCTGAGTCTGGAGGTGAGTCTGTGACCCGTAAAATGGATACAAGCAGACAATCGGTCATTCAGATACGGAGTCCAGAAGAGAGGTCTGGAGTGAGGGCGCAAGGGCCTGTGTGCTATCTGAACATGGGCTGCAGTCCCAGAGGGGACTGCCCAGGCCAGTGGTTCTCAACTACTGAGCTGGACCCCCGAGGGGGGGTGGGAATTTTCCAGGGAAGGGGAGGTAGGGGCAGGTATCTCACAGTGACTGAGGGGTTGCGATTCACAGCGGGGACCCGGGATGCCAGACAACTTGCAAAGCGCAGCGCAGTTCACAGAGAAGAAATGTCCCGTGTGCCATGTGCCATGGAGGTTAAAACCCTGTTTTTAATTATGTGAGTCTACAATCCAACTTTACCTTCCATATACATACCAAAGCTTGTATGTCGTGCCTAGTTTCAATTTACACTGAATTTCCAGGAATGTGTAAGAACCATGTAAATTAAGGGGGAATCGTACTACTGCTTTGTCTTCACTCAGACCTCCTCACCATTTCAGAAAACCACATCACTGCTCGAGGTAACTGAGTGCCCCTTAAACAGCCCTCTGTCCACGAAGCAGAGTCTCCATAAGGAACACCCATGTTCACAACTGACGATTCTACACAGAGGCTTAGCACGTGGCTACATCGTGATGCCTTCATATGGCCAAGCACACATACTGAAATACCTATTACATACAAAGTTATTTTCTTTACATTACAGAGAAGGCATGATATTTTAAAAATTAAATATTGTTATAAGAAGCAGGCACTTAGGCTGATGGGACAGGCCAGGGAGAAAGTCTGCAGTCAGGAACAGAGAGGGCCTTGGATGAGTCTTGATTGCTGTTCAGTTGCTCAGTCGTGTCTGACGCTGTGAACCCATGCGTGTCTGACGCTGTGACCCCATGGACTACAGCGCGCCAGGCTTCCCTGTCCTTCTTCATCTCCCGGAGCTTGCTCAAACTCACGTCCACTGAGTCGGTGGTGCCATCCAACCATCGCATCCTCTGTCGTCCCCTTCCCCTCCTGTCTTCAATCTTTCCCAACTTCAGAGTCTTTTCCAGTGAGTTAGTTCTTTGCATCAGGTGACCAAAGTATTGGAGCTTCACCTTCAGCATCAGTCCTTCCAATAAATATTCAGGACTGATTTCCTTTAGGATCGACTAGATAGATCTCCTTGCAGTCGAAGGGACTCTCAAGAGTCTTCTCCAGCACCACAATTTGAAAGCATCAATTTTTCAGCTCTCAGCCTTCTTTATGGTCCGCTCAGCAGTTCTCAGCAAAGGCCAGTGTCCATGCGAGTTGCGAGTTGCGAGGGGCCTCTCGGGATTCCTCTCCAGTCGGTACTGCATCTAAAGTCCTTGTCTGGAGCGTAGGCCGCAACCTGAAGTTTCCTCTCCCGTGCAGACAGGGTTCTTGGGGTTCCTCTGGAGTCTGCACAGGGGAGTCAGGCCTCGTCTCGAGTGGAGACATGCATGTTTGCTTTCTTCCCGAGCTGTAGTAACAGACATGACTACTGGAAAAACTACAGCTTTGACTATAAGGACCTTTGTCAGCAAAGTGATGTCTCTGCCTTTAAATATGTTGTCTAAGTTTGTCACTGCTTTTCTTCCAAGGAGCAAGCGTCTTTTCAGTTCATGGCTGCAGTCACTGTCCGTAATGATTTTAGAGCCCAGAAAACAAAATCGGGATTCCAACATTGTTTTTTATGATGTCAGTAGCTCTCTTATTATCAAGGTCCAACCTTCATTGATGGATTCTAATGTTTAAAGGCTACCTAGAAAAGGGTCTTGCAAGGGCACACAAAGGAGAAAAGAAACAGAAATGCTGGGTTGGAAAAGCACAAGAAAGAGAATATTTCAAAAAGGAAGACACAGTTAATGACATCCAATGTTGCTGAGAAGTACGACAAGGACTAGAAAAGGCCTCCATCTTACTTAGCAATCTGGAGGATCTGACAAGAGAAATGTCACTGACAAGTCAGCAAGAGCTGTTTCAGTGGAAAGGAAGCAGTTTATCATCATAACGGAATTATTGAGTATAATTCCATTATACTGAATACAATTCCCTGTGCTATTCAGTAGGACCTTGCTATCTATCCATTCAATATCATTCTTTATATAATAGTTATAGGACCTTGCTATTTATCCATTCAATATCATTCTTTATATAATAGGGCCTTGCTATTTATCCATTCAATATCATTCCTTATATAATAGTTAGGACCTTGCTATTTATCCATTCAATATCATTCTTTATAAAATAGTTAGGACCTTGCTATTTATCCGTTCAGTATCATTCTTTGTATAATAGCTTGCGTCTGCTAACCCCAAACTCCCACTCCACTCCTCTCTCGCCCCCTGCTTGGCACTCACAGCTCTGTTCTCTGTGAGTCGGTTTCTGTTTTGTGGATAAGTTCATCTGTGTCATATTTTAGATGCCACATATTTAGATGCCACATGCTATCATATATTTGTCTTTTGTCTGTCTGACTTCCCTTAGTATAAGATTATCTCTAGATCCAACCGTGGTGTGCAAATCCCATTATTTCATTCTTCTTTGTGACTGAGTAGTATTTTGTTGTATATATGTACCACACATCTTTATCCACTTTTCCTTCGAGGGACATTCGAGTTGTTCCCATGTCTTAGCCATTGTGAACAGTGCTCCTATGGACATGTGGGTGCATGCTGAAGATCTTCCTAAAGGAGCTGCAGATAAAGGTGAACTCCAATCACACAAGAAGCACTGTTGACGTCTGTGGACAGTGTTGAAAGAGCACTGAATGGAAAGCAGTGAAAAATGGGAACTGCATCTATTCCATTTTGGTACTAAATTATTTTTAGGAAACTGAGCACTAGCTACGAGGCTTACAATGATCTTGTCTAAAGACCTTTAGAGACATTGGGCAAGAAAACACAGCAAGGATGCAAAGAAGCTGTAGGAAAAGGTTCAGTGACCAGGTTGCAAAATGTGCACACACCCTATAGTTCAGATGTTGCATAGGAAATGGAGTGTATCTCTTGTGCAACTAATCCAGGTTTGCACCTAAATCCCCATCCATTGGGCATAAAGGGAGAACAGTGGATTCGGTCCAAATGAATGAAGAAACTTAAAAACAGTCCTCTGAAGTACCACCCATTCTCTCCAGGTAAAAAGGCCTGTCAATTCCTCAGATTTTACCTCCTCTTCTCCAGGACCATATCTGCCAGGGGAAAAGATGCCCTGGCACTTGTGTGGTGTCCTCTGATTTCTCTGACCTTGAAGTGGACATCCTGCTGCTGGGGCAGCCAACCTCGGCACCTGGTGTAGCCTGTGATCTGGTCCTGAGGAGCCCTGCCCAGGCCGGGGATGCTCCACTGATGACTCAGCCCCTCCTCTCTGCTCTCCGGGGGTACACGTCTCTGAGGATAACCACATCTTTGATGGTACATTTAGGACATTTTTAAACCGAAGGCACTGATCAGAGAGGATGCTGGCCCTGTAGGTGAAAAGAGGACTGTCCTGGGCAAACTGGGACATCTGGTCACCCCGCATCTGCATCTCCACTACACACTCTACAGGGCCTTCGCTAAGCATCCACCTGCAGCCTTTTCTGGCATGCACTTCACAGCTGCCAGCTAGGAGACATCCACCACGAGAATACAGAGGCCCCCTGCCTTGCCCAGTAGAACAACTCCACATTTTAGCTTGAGACCTGCTGGTCATTGTGGTTTCCTCAACTTATCAAGATATTTCTAAAGGTTCCTCTTCACAATCTGACCCCAAGGCATGATTTGGGGGTTGGTAAGGACAATTTAAACCCTGCCTCCATCTTCCTCCTCTCCTCTCTTTGTTCTTTTCTCACCAACTCCCTTCCTCCCACCAAGGAGCAACAGGACTTTTGACCAAGCTGTCACAGCTGGAAGGATGATCTTCTCAACAGGAGAAATGTGACCTGAGTCCTCTAGTCTTAGTTCTTGCTATGTTAAAGCAGGAGCTAAAAACAATTTAGAAAACTGTCCTCAACAGAAGAGTCTGACTTCAGAAGGCTGTTTACTCTCTTACAGAAAATATCCTGTTATGAAAGTCAACACTGAACATGAATGTCGAGCTTTCCTTCTGTATCACTTCTATTCTCCCCCAAAACAGATATATGATTTGGATCAGCAAGAGAGACAATGATCTACTCTAAAGTAAAGAAATCTTTTTTACCCCAAAACCTCTATTAATCTGTTACAATCCTATTATTATTGCTCTTTAGCTTTATATTTGCTTATCTGAATATAAACATGATAATGATCATAAAAGCATATACACTTAGCAACAGACTGCCAAATTTGATGAAGCAAAAACTGATAGAACTGCAAGGAGAAATATACAAGTCCACAATTACCCCCTGGAGACTTCAACACCCCTCTATTGGAAATGGAGAGATCCAACAGGAAGAAAATCAGTAAAGACGTAGCTGAACAAAGCAACACCATCAGTCAACTGGATATAACTGACACCTATACGCTATTTCATCCAACAAGAGAATACACACTCTTCTCCAAGGTCACATGGAATATCCATCAAGAAAGACCAAATTCTGGCCACAAAACACATCTTAACAAACTTAAAAGAATAGAAATCATACCATGTCCGCTCTCAGACACAATGGAATTCAACTAGAAGTCAAGCACAGAAAGTAACAAAAATCCCCAAATATGTGGAGATTAAACATCACACTTCTAAATAATACATCAAAGAAGAAACTTTAAAATGGAAAAAAAAATTAAAACACATGAAAATGAAAATACAACTTACCAAAATTCATGGGATACAGAGGAAGAAGTGCTTAGAGGTAATTTCATAGCATTAAATGTACGTAATAGAAAAGAAGAAACATCTAAAATCAATAACATTAAGTAAAGTACAAAAAAGAAGGGCAAATTAAATCCAAAGTAAGTAGAAACAAAGAAATAATAAAAATTAGAGGAGAAATCAATGAACTTGAAAACAGAAAATCAACAGAAAAAAATCAATAAAATCAAAAGCCAGATCTTTGAACAGATCAATAACACCAAAAAACCCTGGTTAGGCTAAAAAAAGAGAGAGGGGATATAAATTAGCAATATCAGGAATGAGAAAGGGAACATCCCTGCAGAAACCATAGATCTCAAAGGATAATAAAAGAATATTATAAATAAATATGACAGTAACTCTCAGGTTGTATTGATAATTCTGTCATTATTTATTGAGCAACCACCATGCCCCAGGCAACACGGTATGCAATTTACGTGAATTATCTTAAAATTTCACAAAAACCTTAAAGAAATTGGACTTACTCTCATATTACAAACAAGAAAAGAAGCTTAAAGAGATTGTAACAGTTGTAACATCACAGATCTCACAAGTAGTGATGAATTCAGCCCAGCTCTTACTGACCATCAAATCCCAGGCTTTTCCATTCCACCACAGAGTTTCTCAAAGTGGGGTACATAGTTTGGTTATAGTACAGCTCACCCTACCTCCCCCCTGCCAGGAAAAAAAAAAAAAGCCACATCATCTCTGCAAAATAAGGAAATATATAAAACTGAGCTGCCTTTGGTCATGAAGAGAGAAGTTCTTCCTGTCGGTCTGTGTTTTTAATAATAGTTTGGCTAGTGTAAGACAACTTTCAGCTTCTTTCTCCCAAGGAACAAAGTGATACAAAATAGAGCATGATGGGATATTATAAAGAGATTGTTTCTATAGTTCATGCCAGAAATGAAGGAAGCAAATGAGGAAGAGGAGACAAGGGCAAAAATGCTGCCCAGTAAATATGTCAGAAGAGGTATGAGGGCAGAGGAAAAGAAGGTGAAACACTTGATCTCCGCTAAAATGAAAGAGATAATCTAGGGACTTCCCTGATGGTTCCGTGGTTAAGACGCCACGCTTCCGCTGTAGGGGGCACAGGTTCCAACCCTGGTTGGGTAACTAAGATCCTGCATGCCACATGGGGTGAAAAAAAGAAAGAAAGAATCTAGTTTATATCTAAGCCTAGCAACTCTTTTCCATGTGCTGAAACACACCACCCTCTACCACCAGCACCATTACCATCCATCATTTCATATGCTGAAGCTGAAACTGAGAAAATCATCTACTTGTGTGGGCACCACGGTGGCCTGGTACCAGATGTCAATTAAGACAAAACATTGGCTAAAGTGATCAAAGTTATAGGATAAGTAAAAACCAAGCAGTCACTTGGTTGCAATAAAAAAATAAAATGCTCGTTTCTTTATGCTTTCAACTCCTCTCCAGATATTGGCCACCCAACCAGGGAGTGTTTGGAAAACTGAATTTAGAGGCTGAAAGTAGGCGACTTCAGAAATTAAGAGTATTCACAGTCACTTTAAACTACAAGACAACTAGGAAGCCTGCAAGCTGCCTGATGCCACGTGTGAAAAAGAAAAACTAGAGTTTAGTGGACTTGAGAATAAAGAGAATATGGGCCACGCTAGTCTCAAGACTTACTCCCAAGAGTCTCTGAAATCAGGAGCTTTACAGGCATTGATCAATGAAGAATGTAAAGGGATCGTTTTAAAGGAACCTAGGAATACATGCACTGCAGCAGACAGCTAAGTCAAATGACCTTGAACATCTTCCCCCTGTTCCCCAGCCAGCCTTACTCAATAGCTTTACAGAAACACACAGAAGCCTCTCCTCTCTCCCCGAGAGGCTGTGCATTCTGGGTCTGTGCACTGTTGGCTGGAGACAATCGAGAAGAACTTCTCTCTCAGCCCTCCAGGATGCACGCTTTTGCTCAGCATCAACTAAATAATAAGAATCAGATTCTAAGCAGAAGCCCCTGGTTCTAACATTTTCAGGCATCATCAGATGCTACATTGGTCCAACAACCAAGTGCTTCCAAAAGACTAAACTGTGCCCATGTGACTAAAAGAATACCCTAATTGCAGAATTCANAAAAAAAAAAAAGCCACATCATCTCTGCAAAATAAGGAAATATATAAAACTGAGCTGCCTTTGGTCATGAAGAGAGAAGTTCTTCCTGTCGGTCTGTGTTTTTAATAATAGTTTGGCTAGTGTAAGACAACTTTCAGCTTCTTTCTCCCAAGGAACAAAGTGATACAAAATAGAGCATGATGGGATATTATAAAGAGATTGTTTCTATAGTTCATGCCAGAAATGAAGGAAGCAAATGAGGAAGAGGAGACAAGGGCAAAAATGCTGCCCAGTAAATATGTCAGAAGAGGTATGAGGGCAGAGGAAAAGAAGGTGAAACACTTGATCTCCGCTAAAATGAAAGAGATAATCTAGGGACTTCCCTGATGGTTCCGTGGTTAAGACGCCACGCTTCCGCTGTAGGGGGCACAGGTTCCAACCCTGGTTGGGTAACTAAGATCCTGCATGCCACATGGGGTGAAAAAAAGAAAGAAAGAATCTAGTTTATATCTAAGCCTAGCAACTCTTTTCCATGTGCTGAAACACACCACCCTCTACCACCAGCACCATTACCATCCATCATTTCATATGCTGAAGCTGAAACTGAGAAAATCATCTACTTGTGTGGGCACCACGGTGGCCTGGTACCAGATGTCAATTAAGACAAAACATTGGCTAAAGTGATCAAAGTTATAGGATAAGTAAAAACCAAGCAGTCACTTGGTTGCAATAAAAAAATAAAATGCTCGTTTCTTTATGCTTTCAACTCCTCTCCAGATATTGGCCACCCAACCAGGGAGTGTTTGGAAAACTGAATTTAGAGGCTGAAAGTAGGCGACTTCAGAAATTAAGAGTATTCACAGTCACTTTAAACTACAAGACAACTAGGAAGCCTGCAAGCTGCTTGATGCCACGTGTGAAAAAGAAAAACTAGAGTTTAGTGGACTTGAGAATAAAGAGAATATGGGCCACGCTAGTCTCAAGACTTACTCCCAAGAGTCTCTGAAATCAGGAGCTTTACAGGCATTGATCAATGAAGAATGTAAAGGGATCGTTTTAAAGGAACCTAGGAATACATGCACTGCAGCAGACAGCTAAGTCAAATGACCTTGAACATCTTCCCCCTGTTCCCCAGCCAGCCTTACTCAATAGCTTTACAGAAACACACAGAAGCCTCTCCTCTCTCCCCGAGAGGCTGTGCATTCTGGGTCTGTGCACTGTTGGCTGGAGACAATCGAGAAAAACTTCTCTCTCAGCCCTCCAGGATGCACGCTTTTGCTCAGCATCAACTAAATAATAAGAATCAGATTCTAAGCAGAAGCCCCTGGTTCTAACATTTTCAGGCATCATCAGATGCTACATTGGTCCAACAACCAAGTGCTTCCAAAAGACTAAACTGTGCCCATGTGACTAAAAGAATACCCTAATTGCAGAATTCAAAATCCACATTTTTCAATTAGAGACACTTTTCCAGTCTCAACATAAAACATTCTTGAAAACTCTGTCACTAGGCAGATGTCTTTAAAGAGGAGCTTATTTTCCCAAAGGCACGGAGTTATAATTGGATATTCTGTTACCAAAGACTAACCATCGAATAAATCACAGGCACACAGAAGCGACAACGGGATATAAAAGCAAGGACACCTACAAATTCCCATGATGGAACCTAGAGACTTTATATTAAGTCATAAAATGACAGTGGTAGAGGCCACCTAGGAGATCAGCTGTCCCCAGTACCCGGCCACCTGGTCTGGCCCCATCATAACGTCCTGGGAAGCTGGTAAAGAGCACAGCTTCCCAGATCTCATCTCCAGAGACGCTGAATTGATATGCCGTGGGAAACAAAATGCTGTATTTTTCTTCTTAACTCTTCCAGGTGATTCAAGACACTGGGGGTGGGGGGGGGGCGGCGTGACTCATATAAGTAACACTACATGTTTTTCTCCTACATTTACTGATCAAACGCTAATGGCGTCATCAGTAAACAAATGAGCCTAATGAACCTGTATTCACATTTTTAGACGTTAAAGTTTTCGGCTGTGAATTATACGACAACCCTTGCACAACTCAGATTTTAATCACTGTGCCTCGCATGCAACTGAAATATATAGTCACTAATGATTTGGCTTCCCTGGCTTAGACGATAAAGATTCTGCCTGCAATGCAGGAGACCTGGGTTTGATCCCTGGGTTGGGAAGATCCCCTGGAGGAGGGCATGGCAACCCACTCCAGTATTCTTGCCTGGAGAGTCCCCATGGACAGAGGAGCCTGGTGGACTCCCATCCATAAGGACACAACTGAGCAACTAAGGACAGCGCAGTGATTTGAATGTCAAATTCAGACGTCAGTACTTTCCTATACTCAGTAAAGTATGCAGATGTCAATAAGCTTAAGGATTAAATATTTACATGCTTATGGAAGCAAAATATTTAGTGATCAATAATTTACTTTTTTTTTTTCATTACTCCCATCCATAAGGACACAACTGAGCAACTAAGGACAGCGCAGTGATTTGAATGTCAAATTCAGACGTCAGTACTTTCCTATACTCAGTAAAGTATGCAGATGTCAATAAGCTTAAGGATTAAATATTTACATGCTTATGGAAGCAAAATATTTAGTGATCAATAATTTACTTTTTTTTTTTCATCGTTTCAGGAAGGAAATGAAGAGCATTTTCTATGTATCACAGTTGTGGTAAGTTGGTAACACAAGACTGAACTGAGCATCTGAGAGGCCAAGGAGTTAAACAAATGTGTACAGAGAATTTTGCTACTTGGACACCTATATAAATGAAAATAGGTACCACTAAGACATCAGGAGGTCGAGTCTATCTTGAAATCACATTTCAGATCTACCCACTTCTTTCTCCCCTGTCTCCCACCCTAATGCACTTCAGTTCAGTTCAGTCACTCAGTCGTGTCCAACTCTTTGGGACCCCATGAATCACAGTACGCCAGGCCTCCCTGTCCATCACCAACTCCCAGAGTCTACCCAAACTCACGTCCATCGAGTCGGTGATGCCATCCAGCCATCTCATCCTCTGTCGTCCCTTTCTCCTCCTGCCCCCAGCCCCTCCCAGCATCAGAGTCTTTTCCAATGAGTCAATTCTTCGCATGAGGTGGCCAAAGTATTGGAGTTTCAGCTTTAGCATCATTCCTTCCAAAGAAATCCCAGGGCTGATCTCCTTTAGGATGGACTGGTTGGATCTCCTTGCAGTCCAAGGGACTCTCAAGAGTCTTCTCCAACACCACAGTTCAAAAGCATCAATTCTTCAGCGCTCAGCTTTCTTCACCATCCAACTCTCACATCCATACATGACCACTGGAAAAACCATAGCCTTGACTAGATGGACCTTTGTTGGCAAAGTAACGTCTCTGCTTTTAAATATGCTGTCTAGGTTGGTCATAACTTTTCTTCCAAGGAGTAAGCATCTTTTAATTTCATGGCTGCAGTCACCATCTGCAGTGATTTTGGAGCGCAAAAAATAAAGTCTGACACTGTTTCCACTGTTTCTCCATCTATTTCCCATGAAGTGATGGGACCGGATGCCACGATCTAAGTTTTCTAAATGCTGAGCTTTAAGCCAACCTTTTCACTCTCCTCTTTCACTTTCATCAAGAGGCTCTTTAGTTCCTCTTCACTTTCTGCCATAAGAGTGGTGTCATCTGCGATCCTGATTCCAGCCTGTGCTTCTTCCAGCCGAGCGTTTCTCATGATGCACTCTGCATGTAAGTTAAATAAGCCGGGTGATAATATACAGCCTTGACGTTCTCCTTTTCCTATTTGGAACCAGTCTGTTGTTCCATGTCCAGTTCTAACTGTTGCTTCCTGACCTGCATACAGGTTTCTCAAGAGGCAGGTCAGGTGGTCCCATCTCTTTCAAAATTTTCCACAATTTATTGTGATCCACACAGTCAAAGGCTTTGGCATAGTCAATAAAGCAGAAATGGATGTTTTTCTGGAACTCTGATTTTTCGATGATCCAGCGGATGTTGGCAATTTGAACTCTGGTTCCTCTGTCTTTTCTAAACCAGCTTGAGCATCTGGAAGTTCAAGGTTCATGTATTGCTGAAGCCTGGCTTGGAGAATTCTGACCCTAATACAGAGCTGCAGCATTTCCACTTATTTCATAGAAACTGTGTCCTGTTTCTACTTTCACATTCCAATCCCCTCTCCAAGGAGAACCCACAGGGCTCTTTTCAAAGCACATCTCAGAACAGAACAAAATAAAAATCAGAGCACAGCACCCCTGCTTAAAACCTTCTACTATTTCCCCATTGCCCTTACAATAAATCCAGCCCTCTCACTCTGTTAGGGAGCCCTTTCACCTGGTCCCCGTTTCCCATTCCAGTCTCATCTCGTACTATCCTCCTTCACACGCACACTGACTCCAGCACAGTGACCTTCTTTCTGACCTTCCATCATATCAAACTCCTTCCCCTCTCATCTGCATCTGCAGTTCCCTGTCCCTGCATCTGCAGTTCCCTCTCCCTGAAATGAATTCCCTCCAGGTCACAGGAGTGATTCCTCTCATCTTTCAAGATTCAACCTCAAATGTTACGTCTTCAGAGACACCTCCCTGATCACTCCACCTCAAGCCAACATGTTTATCCCAGCCTGGTAGCATCCTATTCACCAAACTCATAAGCTCCAAGAGGCTCCACTCTTGGTTCAGTGGTAAAGAATCCATCTGTCAATGCAGGGCACTCGTCTTCCATTCCTGGGTCGACAAAGATCCCCTGGAGAAGGGAACGGCAACCCGCTCCATATTCTTGCATGGTGGGCTATAGCCCATAGGAGTCGCAAAGAATCAGACACGACTTAGCAACTAAACAGCTGCTACCAACCAAGCCCCGTGAGGGCAGGCCCTGCTGCAGACAAGCTTACAGAGGCAGGTTATGGAGCCACTATAACCCCAGCAGCTAGCACAGTGCCGCACATAAACAAATGGTTCTTCCATCCCAGCTCGACAACATCAGGGAGGAATATATCCTGAGATAGTCTCAAATTCTCCCGAATTACACGTAGCACACGATTTCCTGAAAAAAAAAAAAAAATGGAGTTCCGTGGCCTATTCATACACATCCAAACCTTAAGTTAGTCCAGTGTTCTACCCCTTATCTAAATATCTAACAATTCCACGGACAGTCCATGGGGTTGCAAAGAGTCGGACAGGACTGAAGCGACTTAGCACACACGACTGATGACTGATGTATTTTATTTCTTAAAATACATCTTTTTGTCCTCATTTCCATTATCAGCCCTAGTGGATTACTTTCTTCCTTCAGAGAGGTTACTTCTTCACTAATAAAATGTTGAATATTTCAGGAGACTTCCAGCTCACTCAACAATATAACACAGATCGAGCTAAGAGATGGACAGACACTAGTTGTTCTTTTTTCCTTCTTCTCTTTTCTCCTTTTTTTAAATTTTTATTTTATTTTGGAGTATTTGACTTACAATGTTGTGTTAGTTTCAGGTGTACAGCAAAGTGATTCAGTTATACATATATTTATTCTTTTTCGGATTCTTTTAAGTAGAGTTCCCTGTGCTACCCAGTAGGTCCCTATTGATGATCTATTTTATATACAGTAGTGGCACATGAATCTCCCCAACAACCCACTTCTCCAAGGCCAGAAAACTCTAATCTGTGCCCTAGAACTTACTGAGATGGGGTGGATCAAACTGTGAATGTAAACTCTGCAAAGAAATTTTCTGCTACACTTCCTCTCTAGCTGAAGCTGTTTCGGGTTTGTTTTGTCTTTTAATTTTTAAGAGCAAGAAGACTTATCCATTAAAGCTGCCTGGTTTTGTTTTGGGGGCCCATGAGAGATGTGGCTGCCTGCTCTGAAGAACGAGCTGCCAGACTGGTCTCTCAGGACTCCTGGGCGTCAGAGAATCAGCCCAGAGCTGGATGGGCACCAGCATGTCCAGTGGCCCAAAACTGCTGAAACTGCAGCGACGCAACCTGGCCGCTGCCTCCAGCAGGACAACGCCTGGCTCTTGGCACTCGTCACTCCCACGCTTCCTTTCAGATCTGTAAATCTGACCTGAGAAGCGCTTTCCGATTTCAGTCACTCCTGTTCTTCCTTTCATCTTTACACCATCACACACTCTCAAAGACTGGACAGGGCCAAAAAGGCTAAGGCAGAGACAAGGGGGAGAGAGCTCCCAGTCCTGGCAAGACAACTCTCACAGCTAAACATTATGACCCTCACGACAGCCTTTGTCCTTAGACCAGACTAACTCCAGCAAAACTCGGCTGATTTATTTAGCTAGAAAGACTGAAAATCAGATAATACGAAAAGGCAATTTCTTGATGGAAGGAAATGAGTACCTTAGCTGTAAAATATTAATGCCTTTGCATAATGAACACTCTTCCTGAAAGGTATCTTAAGAAAGCAAAAGAAGTCTAGGATTTGGATAATTTATTAATTTATAATTTATAATTTATTAATAGCTGTTCTTACTATCTTTGTATCTTCACTATCTCCTAGGACAAAATGTCTTTGTTAATTCACTTTTTATTGATATCAAATTAATACCTGCATATAGCTTTCAGTGGGAAATAGTTTTATCAAGACAGTAACACAGGAGAGCAGGGTGCTACCACCGCATTCACTATTTCCACGTGCCAAAAGTCACCACCTCGATTTTTCCAGGTGTTTCTTCTGTATTTGCATTTCAAAAATATCTAAATAATACATTCACGGGCTATCTCTTGATTTTTCAGTTTTAGATAATATCTATTGTCTTGTTACTATGGAAGGTATAGATTTAATTCTCCCATCCCCTCACACACACACTTGTCTTCCCTCTTCATCCATTTCTGATTAAGTGTCTATCAAGTGCTTTCATTATTACAAGTATAAGCATTGTTTACGGCTATGCCAAATCTAGGCATTACTGCTAAGTTTTCTTTTTTGAAAATCTGTTTTGTTTTCATTTGGTTTGGTTTCACAATCTCTGGGCCAACCCTCTCCACACCTTCTAACAGCGCCCCACAACCTGCAAAATCCTTCTCAAGCCAATCTCCCTCCCAGACAAATTGACAGATATAGTTGACAGACCATGAATCTTCAACACCAGAGATTCTGAGTAAGTTTGCAGTGGGGCCCAGAGACTCAGGGGTTGGTTTCTTAGTCTGTTCATCTACGATCTTAGGATGAGCTAGGTTTGGGAACGACTCACCCACAGCAAAGCAAGTAAGATCAAAAACTCTTAAGCTTTAGAAATGTAAGTGGCAGAGAATTAAATTTTGGTTTGGTTCTCCCCCATTCTCGTATCACTTGTAGCAACTTCCTAGAGATAGTAATGAAGTGAAAGAACTGCCCACACCTTCTATTACATGAATGATCAGTAAGCTTTCACAACTCTTACCCAAGGGGCTGAAGTTTGGGCCAAGGTTTTGGTTCCCTTGCTTTCCAGCCGTGGACAGTGACACCGCAACACTGAGGATTTTCTAGTAAGACTGATAACCCATCATCTCCCACTGATGTGACGAAGGTTGGAAGAGAGCTGCCGGCAGGGCCCGCAGAGTCAGAGGCCGTGGTGAGGATCTGGAATTTTAACAAGATGGGAGGTCGCTGCAGGTATCTGAGCAGAGCTCTGAGAATGGGTTTACCTTCTGTAAAGATTATGTGATAATTATTTGCTCGAGCAAAAATGAAAAGTCAACTATTTTAATTGAGACACAGTTGATTTACAATATCATGTTAGTTTCAGGTATACAACAGAGTGATTCACAAGTTTCATACATTATACTTGATTTATAGTTATTCTGAAATATTGGCCTTATTCCCTGTGCTGGACAGTATATCCTTGTAGCTTATATTTTTAATACACAGAAGTTTGGACATGGGGCTTGATTACTGCAAAGATGTACACATGCAGGTAGATACACCTATACATATCTGTACATACATCGTACATCACATATGATCTATCACTCAGTTACGAGCTTCTTTTCCATGTTCGATGTTGCTGCTGTCCACACAGTCCAAAATAAGTCCATTTCTTCCTCCACCTCCTAAGTAAATATTAATCTGGCAAAAGCAGTTACCATTACCTGCATTCAGTAGGCAGGCCCAGAGAAGTCAGGTGGCGCAGAGGCAAAAATACAGGAGACCTGGGTTCAACCCTTGGGTAGGGAAGATCCCCTGGAGGAGAAAATGGCAACCCACTCCAGTTCTTGCCTGGAGAATTCCCATGGACAGAGGGGCCTGGCGGGCTACAGCCCATGGAGTTGAGCCCGTGTTCAACATGACTGAGCATGTGTGCGTGTGAACACACACACACGCACAGGAAAATCAACCTCCAGAGAAAAACCACTAATAAGGACTGACTCATAATGGCTGATATCAGCAGAAACTACCCCTGAGAACGGTTCACAGATGCATTACTCATGAAGTCTCAGGGACACTCTGTACAGTGCAGACAGCCCCACTGGCAGAATTTACAGAGGGAATGAAAGAGAGCTTGTTCTATGACTCATGGATTCCTCGGCGAGGTCAAGAATACAGAAAGGGGTAAGAAGAGCCTGTGAGGAGATGAATAAAGCGCTTCCATGAAGAGGCCTGTTGCCCTGCTCTGAAAATCCCGCTCCAACAGAGCTCCCTAGAGAAATCTGAAATATGTCCTTGAAATTTGGAGACACAGAGGACGAGTGCCTATCTGAGGAGCTCAGGAGGGTGAGGATCAGGTCCGACTGCCCTCCCCGATACTTCTCACCCAGGAATGGTGATCTGCCTGCATGACAGAGGAAAGGGGGACAGCTGTGCTGTGGTCTGCCTACACCCCCAAAGCTCCTCCCACCGACACCTGTGAGCACATGGGGAGTCCTGGGTCCTCAAAGAGCCCAGGGAAGACACAGCTCAGCAGAGAGAAGCTGGATGCGCTGCAGGCTCCAGGAGCTAGGAAGCCATCCCACAGGAGTACCCTAAGCAGAGATGCAATTTCCTGGAAAAGGACACTGAAAACGCCAGGATTCCAGCAGGAAAACTGGAAATGCCACAAAAAGGCCCCAAAATAGAAAAGGTATACTTTAATCATCTGCCACACCCCCACCAAGGCCATCCTCTCTAACCACCTGCTGAGTTCACAGGACATGAAGCCACACGGCCAAGTAAGAAATATCCTGTCTGCTTGATTCTCCTCGCTGTCTTCATGGCATCTCCACCAGGCTCCACAAAGCAGGTCGTGCAGGACGGAGGAGGTGAGGAGAGGTTAGCAGGAGGAAAGACCTGCCCTGCAGAAGCATCGCAGGGTTGTGGCAGTGTGAGAGAGGTATCTTGAACAGCAAGGAGATCAAACCAGTCCATCCTAAAGGAAATCAGTCCTGAATATTCATTGAAAGAACTGATGCTGAAGCTGAAACTCCAATATTTTGGTCACCTGATACAAAGTACTAACTCACTGGAAAGGACTCTGATACTGGGAAAGATTGAAGGCAGGAGGAGAAGGGGACAACAGAGGATGAGATGGTTAGGTGGCATTACCGACTCAATGGACATGAGTTTGAGCAAGCTCTGGGAGTTGGTGATGGACAGGGAAGCCTGGTGTGCTGCAGTTCATGGGGTCACAAAGAGTTGGACACAACTGAGCAACTAAACTGAACTGAACTAAGAGAGGTCCGAGCTGGGGACGCAAAAATACGTAACCCTAGGCATGGCCATGGAGCTGAACGCTCCATTTACTAAGTTTGAAACTGTAGTTGCAATTCAAAGTGACCACACAATTATCCATTCCCTGAGAGTGAGTACAAAAGTCAGAGTTCTGCCACAGTTTCCAGTTTGGGGATGGTGAAAACCCCCTGAATGAGGTCTTACAGGATCAGCAAGAAACATAAAGAATGTGTGCTTCCAAACATAAACTTAAAATGGCTTCAAGACTTCCATGTAACACACGGCACCATAAAACTCCTAGAAGAGAGCACAGACAAAACATTCCCTGACATAAATCCTAGGAATGTTTTCTTAGGTCAGTCTCCCAAGGCAAAAGAAATAAAATCTTTCAAAAAAAAAAAATTCTGGTTCACAAAATCTTCGAGGTCACAAAATCCTTCGAGTTTCCATTTCCATTAATTAGGTCAGCCTTTGATACCTGAATCATTTTCCTGCCTTTTCTTCTTCAATCCTGCTGAGCCAGAGTCCCATCTGCAGTTTTCGGTGACCTACTTAATTAGAATTCGGAAGCCTCAGAAAAAGTGTGCTGTATTCAATCTGTTTTACTCAACAGACCCTATTAAAGAACTGAATTTCTAATCCAATCTGTTAAAACCATATACTGTAAGCAATCCCCAAGTCCAAATATCCAGGTTTTATTATAGTCACGAGCGCACATTCACACACGGTTTTGGGGAGGGAGCCCTGGATTGGGTCAGGGCACATTGGTTCTCCGCCCAACTCCTGGCTGTTAACCTCTGTGTCTTCTTGACACATCCCTACCCTTCCCGAGCCTGTCTCCCCGCCTGTACAAAGAGGAGGTTATACTCCTAGGTCCTTTCAGGCACTAAGTCTCTGTGACTGTTTCCTGAGTGTCAAAGGTGCCCAAGGCATCGTGCTCGTACAGCGGGAAGGGGAGACACAAAGATGTGGCAATGCTGCCCTGTCATCATAAAAAAAGAAGGAAGGAACTTCATACTCTATTGTGCAAGAAATGATACAGGACAGAGGCAAATATCATCGTTACCTTATTTATCTTCTTTATTCCCCATTACTGGTGCTGTGCCCGACATGTTGTAGAGGCTCAATGAAACAACATAAAAAAAGATACAAAATGCCTATGGACATTTAGAGAAGAGAAGCTACATCTAATAGAGGGGAATTACAAATACAAGTGCTATATTTGAGTTGGGTTTTTAAAATAACTTTTATTATTTGGGGGGCGCATTGCATAGCATCCAGGATTTTTGTTCCCCAACCAGGGATTGAACCCACCCCCCCCTATAGTGGAAGCACCGAGTCTTAACCACTGGGTCACCAGGGAAGTTTCCTTGAGCTGGTTTCTAAAAGGCCATTCAATTTCACTGGCTCCATAACACTGTCCTCTAATCTGATGCAAAATCTTACGCCAAAGTTAGAGTCTCCATGCTCTGGTTTCAGTATATCCCTCAATCTTAATCTCTCTCTTACGTGAAACTAAGCTATAGCCATCCGATCTCCTTGCTGTAACCTCAGATATTACCCCTAATTTTCTAACTCCGTGTCCCCATTCTTGCTGATTTTCATACTGAAATGTCCTCCATTCCCAATATAATCCAATTCCATTCTCCTTCAAGTCCCACTTCAAATTCCCCCTATTTTATGAAGATCTTATGAAGCCTTTCCTGATCCTTCCACTCATATGTACTCTCTCCCGTCTTTGAAATCCCACAAGACGTGCTGACATTTCTCTTATGGTATATACCAAGGTGGTTCAGTGGTAAAGAATCTGCCTGCAGGAATAAGCGTTCAGGCCCTGGGTGGGGAAGAGCCCCTGGAGGAGGGCATGGCAAGGCACTCCAGTATTCCTGCCTGGAGAATCCAATGAACAGAGGAGCCTGGCGGGCTACAGTCCATGGGGTCTCAAAGAGTCAGACACAACAGCATGCACACACGCCAGGCTTCCTGGCATCCAGATATGTGAGTGCTCACCTCAACAGAAGGAAATAGACAAACAGCAAAGCAACCATTACTGAATTTCTTAACATGAATGTCTCAGATAGAATTCCAATTACTCAGTAATTTGGTAAAATACTATGTTTTGCGATGATATTTATGGTTTCAACAGAGTAACTCCCACATAATTTGTAAACTTTCGGTTATTTTCCCTAATAATTCAACATCCTTGATTATTGACCTTTTAGAAAAGTTTTGTCTGATTTACCTTACATTTCAAGCCTGAATGTATCCCCCTGAATACCAAAGTCTTAATTCCAGGTAGGCAGACCTCTTCTGACTCCCACACACATACACACTTAATACTGTTTTATATTCATATTTTACTTTATTTTAAATAATAAGCTTATTTTTGTTAATTTTTCATCTTCTCAATTGACACTTTAAAGGTTATTGTAAAAAAATAATAATAATAATCAGTGGAAAAATCATTACTGAATTTCCAAACTGGTGAAAAAGTGAAGGTTCTATATTTTTCCAGAGAAAGGAGAAGGGAACAAAAAGGCACACCACAAAGGATGGGAAATCAAAATAACTCTGGATTCCTCAGCAGTAACACTAGAAGTCAGAAGACAGGGGGACAGTGTCTTAAAAATTCAGAAAGAAAAGAATTTCCAAACCAGAATTCTGTCCTGAGCAAAAGCATCAGTAAAAGTAAGGGCAAAATAAGCACATGTTCACACACACAAAGTCCCTGAAAAACTTGCCTTCCATGAACGCTTCTCAGAACACACTGAAATAAAGACACAGACTGGGACTTCTGGGGGTCCAGCACTTGTGACTCTGCGCTTTTCACTGCAGGGGAAGTAGGTTCGATCCCTGCTCTGGGAATTAAGATCCCACATACCGCACGCTGCGTGCATGCTAAGTCACTTCAGTTGTGTCTGACTCTTTATGACCCCATAGACTGCAGCCCGCCAGGCTCCTCTGTCCATGGGATTCTCCAGGCAAGAACACTGGAGTGGCTTGCCATGTCCTCTTCCAGAGGGGCTTCCCAACCCAGGAATCGAATCCGCATCTCTTATGTCTTCTGAGACTGCATGCTGGTTCTTTACCTGGGAAGCCCACCGAACATTACGGCGGCACCAAATAAATAAATAAAGAGACAAACCAAAAAAGAGGAAGATAAGACATAACAGAAACAGAAAATCCCACACATGAGTAAAATAGAGGAAATCCCTGCAGTGATGGGCAGCCAGGTCAGTACCTGGGCACCAGACAGAAAGGATGACGGCTCAAGAGGACAGGTCAGGAATCTCTGGGAGACACTTCTTTAAGAATATAGGGGACTTCACTGGCGGTGCAGTGGTTCAGACTTTGCCTTCCAGTGCAGTGGGTGCGGGTTTGATCCCTGGTCAGGAAGCTAAGATCCCACGTGCCTCCAGGTCAAAACAAAACAAAACAAAACATAAAACAGAAGCAATATTGTAATAAAGACTTTAATAATGGTCCACATCAAAAAATATATATATATATCTGGTGCTTCTCCAGGGAAAACAATTTGTGCAGCAAAAGAAATTTTAGTATCTTAAATCATGGCTCATTGTGACTACATGAAGATATAGAAACTAGATGTTTCTCTAAAATGATGATATAACTTTTGAGGAAGAATGTGGTGCTAGGAAATGAGTGGGAGGAGCAGGGTGAAGAAGGATAGTTAAATACTCATCCTCCATAGTAAGAATCAATATATAATACCCCCAAACTGAAAAACCACGAAGTCACAATCTTACTTGGAAATACTGGAGCTATATGTGCACGTATAACATGTTAAAAGTTTTAAATGTTTAAAAGATAGTGACTGTGATGCGATTGCTCTGGATATTGGTTTGGAAATATCCAGTAAATGCAAATTCATACCAAATAATTCCATTGCTGGGTATGAGTCCTCATGGAATCTCACCCATGTATGTGGATGGTTTATCGTAGTATTTTTTGTCATAAGCAAGGTTTTGCTTTACTTTTTAAATTCATTTTTACTGGCATATAGTTGCTTTACAATGCTGCATTAATTTCCACTGTAAAGCAAACTGAGTCAGCTATACGTATACATATATCTCCTTTTTGGGGGTTTCCTTCCCATTTGGGGCACCGCAGAGCTTCAAGAAGAGTTCCCTGTGCTATACAATACGTTCTCATTAGTTACCTAAGTTATGTGAAAGTGAAAGTGTGTGAAAGTGAAAGTTGCTCAGTTGTGTCTGACTCTTTGCGACCCCACGAACTGTAGCCCACCAGGCTCCTCTGTCCATGGGGACTCTCCAGGCAAGAATACTAGAGTGGGTGCCCTCCTCCAGGGGATCTTCCCAACCCAGGGATTGAACCCAGGTCTTCTGCATTGCAGGCAGAGTGTTTACTATCTGAGCCACAATGGAAGACTTATCTTTTTAATACATAGTCTTGATAGTGTATATATGTCAATCCCAGTCTCCCAGTTTATTCCACCCTCTTTTCCCCCTTGGTATCCATAAATTTGTTCTCTACTTCTGTGTCTCTATTTCCATAAGCAAGTTTTCTTTTAAAACAACTTAAACATCTACCAACAGGAAAATGGTTAAATGAAGTGTGATAAATACAATGGAATTCTATGCAACAGTAAAATGGGTAAACTAGAGCTATAAGGACACATTAATAAGCCTTCAAAAATCATGTAGGAGAAAAAGTAAGTTATAGAAAGTTAACTTATCATGCTATATAGTTAATTTTTAAAATATACAAAATAATGCTTTATGTTGTTTAAGTGCACACAGACACACACACACACATATATGAATTTCAGAATTATGATCCCCTCTAGGGTAAGAGGGAAGGGAATGTGATGGGGTCAGGGAAGGGCTCATAGAAGCTTTCAATTTTACTTGCAATATTTTATTTTTTAAGCTACGTAGTAGGTTTTCTACATATATTACCTATATATTTTTGTGTCTAACTGAACTATGTCTAGGGGCTTCCGTTAAAATTGGGGAAATTAAACTCATACATTTAATGTTGCCTTATCTCAAACCACCATTAGAGGATTATTTGTTGTTTAGTCACTAAGCTGTGTCTCACTCTTTGGTGACCACACGGACTGCAGCCCACCAGGCTCCTCCATCCAGGGGATTTCCCAGGCAAGAATACTGGAGTGGGTTGCCCTTTCCTCCTCCAGGGGATCTTCCCAACCCAGGGTTCACACCAGCATCTCCTGCATCTCCTTCATTGGCAGGCGGGTTCTTTACCGCTGAGCCACCATGGAAGCCCCCTTGCTAGGGCCCACACACCACCCGATTCCTGCTGAGGCCATTTTCCACTTTATTGAAGTTGTTGTTAGGTAGAACACTGACGATGACTCAGCCCTACACCCCAGTCTCAGTCCTGCCACTCCAAAGCCAGCACCACCACACTCACACACACACATTCACAGGCACACACACATTCACACCACTCTAAAGCAGCTGTCCTTGCACTGACTTCCTAACGTGACTAATCTTGCCTATATCCCGTTGAGCTTGCTCATCTGTATTCCCCCACACCCACCATCACTCAGCATCCAAGAGTTCCATATTTCTAACAGCTGCTGGCATCTCGCCACCTCCACCTGGCTGGGTCTGGCGGCCCTTCAATCCCAGCATGACATATAATCAGCCTTGGGGAGGGATGAATACCCACTTGCTCTAGAAAGCTGATGTGGAACACTCTTTATTTCTGACTAGTGAAATAAAAAGTACTGTGCTGAGCGTGTGTCCAATGACACGTCTGTTATGGTAATCAAAACCTCCCAGCCATTATCACAGATGATATTCTGAATTGGTATCTGCGGTGTAACCAATACCCAGTTCCTAAATACCAAATCCAGTGAGCGTGGTACCCAACTGTGAAAAGGTGAGAAGAAACAGTTCTTCTCCGCCATAATAAATGCCAGGTGGCCCAGCCAACCACCCCTCTGCTGGTGCAGCTCGCATATTTATTGTATTGGCTCATTGCTCAGGCCTTCTCTGGGGCAAGTGTAGGGGTTCAGGCAGGCAATGAGCTTTCAAGGGGAGCCCCCATGTCCTCCTTGGGAGAAAAGTAGGAACTCAGCTTCGGAGGGGGATGTCAGCAAACACGGAGAAAGGCAGAAGCCCTACCTACCATAGAAGAGGAAGGCTCTGGTCCTGTGATGATGGAGGTAGGTCCGGTTGATGGTGAAGAAGCAAGCATCTGCCCCGCACTGGCCGAGCCTTCCGGCTTCCCCAGTCAGTGGGGACCACCAGAGTATGACGGGGAAGCTGTCCGCTGCCAATGTCTTCTTCCTGTTCAGGGTCAGCCCTCCTCTCTTAAAGAACGGATGGAGGTGGAGAGGCTCTGCTTCCATTTCTGCACGTCCATCTTTCAAATGAGAATTTTTAAACTTCTTGCCTTCAAATTTTCCCAACTCAACCACGACCTAAAAGAGATGATGACATATCGCCAGTGTCAGACTGTTTACAATTTCCTTCTGCATATTTCCTATGTACTGTGAGGATTTAGCTTCTTGAGTGCATGCATGCTAAAAGTCACTTCACTCATGCCTGACTCTGTGGGACCCCATGGTCTGTAGCTTAAGAGGCTCCTCTGTCCATGGGATTCTCCAGGCTAAAAAGACTAGAGTAGGTTGCCATTTCGTCCTTCAGGGGATCTTCCCAACCCAGGGATCAAACTTGATTTAGCGTCGTATTAGCCTCCTATTGCTATTCTAACAGATTATCACAAGTTGAGCAACTTAGAATGATACAGCTTTACTATCACAATAGTAAACTGGTTCTGGAGGTTAGAAGTCTGAAACGGTCTCGCTGGGCTAAAAGGTGTTGGGCACTTCACCGACGAGGACAGGAGACTCCAAGTGCTAGGACAGCATGCTGTACTTAATGGACTGGACTCTTGCCACGGCTCTGGAGGCAGATGTTCAGGGCAAGGCAGGGTACGGGCACTCCACTCCATTTGGAGGGACTTCTTACCCTTGTCTGTGTACCCCAGCAGCTTCCTTCCTTGCCCCCTAAAGTCTTCCATTCAGTGTGTGGAGTCCCCTCAAAAAAATTAGAAAAAAAAAATTAAGGTGTTGGAAGGGCTACAATCCTTTCAGGAAACTTGGACAGGGAAGTCATTTCTTGGTTTTCCTTCAGAGGCACCCGCAGTTCTTGGCTCATGGCCCCCTTCCTCCACCTTCGGAATCAGAAATGCTGCCTCTTGGGACTTCCCTGGCAGTACACTGGTTGGGACTCTGCTTTCACTGCAGGGAGTACGGGTTTGATCTCTTGTAGAGGAATAAGGAGGAGAAGGCAATGGCACCCCACTCCAGTACTCTTGCCTGGAAAATCCCATGGGCGGGGGAGCCTGGTGGGCTGCAGTCCATGGGGTCGCAGTCGGACACAACTGAAGCGACTTAGCAGCAGCAGCAGCAGCAGAGGAATAAGGACCCCACATGCTTCACAGCATGGCCAAAATAAATAATACATTTTTCTTAATTAAAAAGAAATGCTGCATCTCTCTGTCCCTTCTTCTGTCATTTCACTCTCTGACTACAGCCAGGAAACAGCCTCCTCCGTTAAGGCCTCCTGTGGTTCCTCCAGGCCTGCACACATAACTCAGAGTTATTTCCTCACCTCCAGGTGTGTCACTGTAATCTTACACACAAGGTCCCTTTTGACAAGTGGGCTTCCCTCATAGCTCAGTTGGTAAAGAATCCACCTGCAGTGCAGGAGATCCCAGTTTGATTCCTGGGTCGGGAAGATCCCCTGGAGAAGGGATAGGCTACCCACTCCAGTATTCCTGGGCTTCCCTTCTGGCTCAGCTGGTAAGCAATCTGCCTGCAGTGTGGGAGACCTGGGTTTGATCCCTGGGTTGGGAAGATCCCCTGGAGAAGGGAAAGGCTACCCACTCCAGTATTCTAGCCTAGAGAATTACATGGACTGTATAATCCATGGGGTCGCAAAGAGTCAGACATGACTGAGTGACTTTCACTTTCTTTCTTTTTGACAAGTAAAATCACAGTTTCTGGGGGTTAGTTTCTCTCTACTAAACACTTAACAGATACATCTCTCCTCCATTTTGTAGGCATATATAGAATCCAGAAGTGGTGGCGTCTCTTAATGAAACCTGCAAGAATCGGGGCTCTGTTATCTGGCTAATGCTGGAGACTACATTCTGCTGCTGCTGCTAAGTCACTTCAGTCATGCCCGACTCTGTGTGACCCCATAGACGGCAGCCCACCAGGCTCCCCCATCCCTGGGATTCTCCAGGCAAGAATACTGGAGTGGGTTGCCATTTCCTTCTCCAATGCATGAAAGAGAAAAGTGAAAGTGAAGTCGCTCAGTCTGTCCGACTGTTAGCGACCCCATGGACTGCAGCCCACCAGGCTCCTCCGTCCATTGGACTTTCCAGGCAAGAGTACTGGGGTGGGGTGCCATTGCCTTCCCCGGAGATTACATTCTGGGGAAAGTGAATTATAAAAATCCCATTGGTTTCCTTTTAGTACAATTAAAGGTGTCATAGGGCTTCCCTTGTGGCTCAGCTGGTAAATAATTCACCTGCAATGTAGGAGACCTGGTTAGATTCCTAGGTTGGGAAGATCCCCTGGAGAAGGGAATGGCTACCCACTCCAGAATTCTGGCCTGGAGAATTCCATGGACTGTATAGTCCATGGGGTCCCAAAGAGTTGGACGCAAAACGACTTTCACTTTCACTTTTCAAAGGTATCATAACATTCGTCTTATATTTGTAATAATATCCACCATGGCATGGAAATGGCATAGTACAGGGCTCCTTCTCACTTAAAACCATGTTTTTTATGTATTTCAAGACAGTCAGGGGACTTTCCTGGTGGTCCAGTGGCTAAGACTCCGTGCTCCCAAGGCAAGGCCCCCAGGTTCCATCCCTGGTCAGGGAACTAGATCCCACAGGCCACAACTAAAGATCCCGCTTGCCAAAACAAAGATCGAAGATCTCACGTGCCACAACTATTAACAAGACCTGGTACAGCTTCCCTGGTGGCTCAGGGGTAAAGAGTCTGCCTGCCAATGCACCAGACATAGGAGATGCAGGTCCAGTTCCTGGGTCAGGAAGATCCCCTGGAGAAGGAGATGGCAACCCACTCCAGGATTCTTGCTGGGAAATCCCATGGACAGAGAGAGAAGCCTGGTGGGCTACAGTCCATGCGGTAGTGAAGAGTCAGACACTACTGAGCACATTGTTCACAGCCAAGTAAGTACATTTTAAAAAGAGACAGAGAGTCTGGGTTCTGGAGAGCAAGGCCATCAATCAAAGTAATCTGGAGGGCAGGTAAAATCAGAGCCAAAAGTTTCATCAAACTTGAAGGTTTGATATTCAGATGGCAAACAAACGTAATACATTACAAAAAAATATATTTCTAACAGTTACAAAATATGTTAGAAAGAGCAGTATAAAAGTAGGGGATGGTCCGCACCGTATATAAAAAAACAATAGTCAGACTGTGCAAAGAATAAAGCAGTTAAAAGAAGATGTATTTTTGTGTACTAACTGTTCCACCAGTCAACAGAGGAGACTATCTGTTGGCCCTCAGGCCCCACTCTCAGCAGCCAAGGGTGGTGTCTTCTTTATGCTACCTTTGGTGTCAGAAAAGGGCCCCTGCCCACTGATGTGACGGAGGGTGTGTAACTCCCAGGGGAGGGTCTGTAATGTTCACTCGATACTCTGAGGGATCCAAGGCCAAAAAAACTATTAAGAGCCACTTGGCAAAAAGCCACACAGTATTCCAAAGGAGGAGAGAATTCTATTAGCCTTGAAAAAAAGCATGGATCATTTGTGTCATTAAAGTTATTAGAACAGTAAAACTGTCACTGAAAACTAAAATCCCTTGCCAACAGTGTCCTTGGCACTTTTATGAATCCGCCTGCAACGCGGGAGCCTTGGGTTTGATCCCTAGGGTGGGACGATCCCCTAGAGGAGGGCATGACAACCCACCCCAGTGTTCCTGCCTGGAGAATCTCGTGGACAGAGGATCCTGGTGGGCTACAGTCCACAGGGTCACAAAGAGTCGGATACGACTGAGCAACTAAGCACAGCACAGCAATAAGAGGGCTACCCCCCAGAGCTTGATGGAATGGTGTTGACTTTAGCCACAAATGCTCTATATTTTCACCCAGCCTTTCCCTGCAAATGTACAACCAGCGACTTTAAAGAATCACATTGAGAAAGTCATGGGTATAACTTCAAAGATAAATTTTGCTCCACATTTCTGATCAACATCTACTGTGCGAGGCATAAGGTCATATTCAAATAACAGGGATTGTTTTAAGGAGAGATTGTCCTACCAAACAGCTTTTTAAAAAATGTTTTGCCTCAAACATCAGTACCAGGTGGTAAGAAATACAGGGCACAGAAGAATATATTGAACAAAACCATGAGGAGAAAATCAGCCAAATCAAAAATCTGGGAAATTCAAAATGACAAATGACCTAGTTTCTTCCACAAATCCATGACATGGAATAAAATGTGGGGCAGAAGAAACTTTTATAGAAAAAAATTCACAAAACTTGAGATAAATTCAAAATGTGGATTTGTTTACTCCAGATTCAAATCAACCCATTAAAAGTTTTTTTGGGATAACTGGGGAAAATTTAATATGGCCTGAGACATAGATGGTCCTGAGTAATATTAATTTTGCTGAGTATGACAACAGTCATATGGTCATACTAAATTTAAAGTTTCCATCTGTGAGAGCGGTGGTTCCCCAACCTTTCTGGCACCTGGGAACGATTTCAGGGAAGACAATTTTTCCACAGACTGGGGGAAGGAAACTGGGGGGAGGATGGTTTTGGGATGATTCAAGCACATCTATATCTATTATTATTTCATCTCCTCCACCCAGATCATCAGGCATTAGCTCCTAGACATTGGCGGCCCCTGTGTTAGAGAATCACATTAAAGAAAGTCCAAGTGAAATAATATGTCTTAGATTTGCTGTAAAATGATTTCATCAATTATTTGTGCAACTGAAAGGTAGATAAAATTAAAAAAAAAAAAAGTAAAGATACCATATACCCAATAAATCTACAGACACTTTATACAAAATATAGTTAAATGTGAATCAAAAACAGTGTCTCAGATGAATGACTTCCTCCAGAGAACCACAATGCTTTAGTTTAACTGTAGGTCAATGAAACATTTTCAAGTTGAGATTATTAATCATGTTATAAAACCTGTTATGGGTTGAACTGTGCCCCCTCCCCCGCCCCCCTGGCCAAATTCATATGTTGAAGCCCTAACCCCTCCCACCTCAGAATGTGACTGANCTTCCTCCAGAGAACCACAATGCTTTAGTTTAACTGTAGGTCAATGAAACATTTTCAAGTTGAGATTATTAATCATGTTATAAAACCTGTTATGGGTTGAACTGTGCCCCCTCCCCCGCCCCCCTGGCCAAATTCATATGTTGAAGCCCTAACCCCTCCCACCTCAGAATGTGACTGAACTAGGAGACAGGGTCTTAAAAGAGGCAATTAAGTTAAAAAGAGGTCATCAGAGTGGGCCCTAATATGACTGGTGTCCATATAAAAAGAGGAGATGGGGACGCAGAGAAGTATAGGAAGAGGAACATGTGGAGACCCGGGGAGAAGACAGCACCCACAAGGCCAAGGAGCAGCCTCAGAGAAACCACCCTGCTTGCTGACACCTTGACCTTGACTTCCAGCCTCTACAACTGTGAGAAAATAAATTTCTGTTGTGTAAGCCACACAGCCCAGGCTCTGGTACTTTCTATACGGCAGCCCTAGCAAACTAATACAGGATTCATGACATGATTTTTTTTTTCATTTAGCCTTCCTTTTCCTTACCTACGTGGCAAATTATTTCATCTTGCCTAGCCTACAAGCCAGTAAAAACAGAAACGGTCCTAAATGTGGAGCTCTCTACCAAGGTCACAGGTGTATAGCCTTGTACCAAAGGCACAGATGTGGACCCCTGCACCAAGGTCATCTCTGGAACTGATTAAGCACCATAGCAACCATCGCCAGGAGCTCCCCCGACCTTATATTAGGTAAAAATACCTACTCTCTAGCATCCTAACTAATCATCTCATGTTACCCTTCCAGCAGGAATTTTCTCTGTCTTGAGGCTATAAAAATTGGCTGTGCCGTGCTATGCTTAGTTGCTAAGTCATGTCCGACTCTTTGCAACCCCATGGACTGTAGCCTGCCAGGCTCCTCTGCCCAAGGAGATTCTCCAGGGAATAATACCAAAGTGGGTTGCCATGCCCTTCTCCAGGGGATCTTCCCACCCCAGGGATCGAACCCAGGTCTCCTGCACTGTGGAGACCACAAAAGGGGTCGGCTCTCCCTTGAACTTGCCCACTGTCGAACAGCGTCTCCTGCTCTAATAAACTCTGTTCTCTCATTCTGCCTTGTGTCTGGAAATTCTTTTCCAACCTGTGCACAGACTATGACACTAAATATACAGGCATTACATTTGTTCATTTTATAATGTTCAAATAAAAATAGTATTACAGCAACGCTGAACAGTGAAGCACTCAATGTATCCATGAGGACCGGTTAACATCCCAAATCAGACCACCGATGGCAAACTGCAATCAAGATCCCAGGCAAAGGTTCAGCTCCAGTAAACACACGACTACCTCTTCTATTCTGGAAACTTAGAGATGACATGCCTACCAAAAGCATGGTAATTTATTCTGACATCAAAAGCAAAATTCTTAACTTGTACACAGGCATTCCTCAAGCCTGGAAAAGAGGTCAAATGTCTAGTAAGATCAAAGCTTTCTCATAATTTCCCACAGAATGAAGCAGAAAACTGCAGCCTTTCCAGCTCAAGCAGGTCCTATATCCTTACCTCCAAGAAAGACAGAATGAGAGCCAGGGGTCTGCTCTGACCAGAATCTCAACCTGGCAGCAGAAGGTGGTGGAAACCGCACAGACTACCTGCTAAAGTGTTGGTATAAGCATTCATTCACTCAGTTCTAAGCAAGGAGAAGGGTAATCCTCCAGAATAAAAGCCCAGAGGACACCGTCATCTCCATCAGGCCTGCATGTGAACTACTCACATCCACAAATAATCTTTAAAAGTCCTTTTGGATTTTGAAACGGACAGCAGGAACACAGTGGGGGCTAAAAAATCTGAACTCATATTTATACTTTTACCTTCACTGTGAAATTTTTATTTTACCTTGAAATCAGCAAATGAAGTTCAGAAGAACCAACCATATGAGATAAATGGGAGGACTGAAGAAAGGCATCAATTCATTCACCCAACTACCAACAAATTTATCAATGCTGACATTTGTGTTCTGCAGAACAAACTAGGTTTTTCTTGGAATAGTCACTGCTTCTTCAAGAATGGCATCTTTCAGAAGGGGTCATGACTTGGGAGGAAGGTCATCCAAGCTAAACCTTCATCTGGATCTTAATTGCAGTTTGCCATCAGTAGTATGATTTGGGCTGTTACACAGTCCTCATGGATATATTGAGGGCTTCTTTGTTCAGAGTTGTCTTGAGCCAACAAGACAGACAGGTCTCTACCAGAACCAGGAGTCCGGGACTTCCCCGGTGGTCCAGTAGCTAAGATTTCACCTTCCTATGCAGAGGGCAATGGCACCCCACTCCATTACTCTTGCCTGGAAAATCCTATGGACGGAAGAGCCTGGTAGGCTTTTCAGAGTTGTCTTGAGCCAACAAGACAGACAGGTCTCTACCAGAACCAGGAGTCCGGGACTTCCCCGGTGGTCCAGTAGCTAAGATTTCACCTTCCTATGCAGAGGGCAATGGCACCCCACTCCATTACTCTTGCCTGGAAAATCCTATGGACGGAAGAGCCTGGTAGGCTGCAGTCCATGGTGTCGCTGAGAGTCGGACACGACTGAGCGACTTCACTTTCACTTTTCACTTTCATGCATTGGAGAAGGAAATGACAACCCACTCCAGTGTTCTTGCCTGGAGAATCCCAGGGACGGGGGAGCCTGGTGGGCTGCCGTCTATGGGGTCACACAGAGTCGGACACGACTGAAGTGACTTAGCAGCAGCAGCAGCATGCAAAGGTTGTGGGTTCAATCCCTGGTCCAAACCATGAAACGATATTGCAACAAATTCCATAAAGACTTTAAAAATGGTCCACATCCAAAAAATCTTAAAACTAGGACCCTGCGAGTCACAGACTGATTTCCCAACTCACTGATCTTGCTTCTACCTACCACATCCACTCACTAAACCTCAATTCCATATGTTATAAAAAGAAAGTATTTTTCTTGCCTTAGAGAGAACATCCTGACCCTGAGAGATGAAGCAAAAAGTAAAGTCGTTGGCGAGCATGGGATGGGGGTGGGAGTAGGGGAAGAGGCCCAGCAGTCAACACGACACAACCCAAGCTCTTGGTACCTGGAGTGTGATGAGCAGAAAGGCAGTCGCCATGACGCACAGGCAAAATGCCAGAAGCTTCCCCCTCGGAATCCGCACCATGCGGCCCTGCCCTGGGTGACTGCCAGAGGGCGAGCCTGGTTACCAGGTGTTCTCAAGTCGGCCCACAGACCAAGACAACTTCACGTGGAGGAACCATCTGCATGCCAATTTCCTCCGCTGCCATTCCTGCTGGGACCCAGGCTCCATGAAGGACTGAGATGTGAGGTTCTGAGGGCGCCTGGCTTGGCATTGAGAGGGAACAGCATGCAGTCTTCTTAAGCTATCATCAGAGCAGCTGGAGATTCTTTAAACCAGAAGGCATCCAAAAAATATCTGTAACAAATGAACAACAGTTTGGCCTTAGCACAGGAGATTTTATTAATGCAGCCTTGCACGGCCGCAGTGTAGAAACGAAAAGCTTTTAAATTAAAAGGAATCTCTGGGAGCATTTAGACCTAACACCTCACTCATAGATAAGGACACCAAGACCAGAGAGGTGAAGAGACTTGCTCAAGGTCATACAGTCCATTAGAGGAGAGTGAGAGATAGACAATCAGGTCCCAAGATTAAAATGATGCTGCCAGTTAATTTTTTTTGCCATCAGACTTGAATTCCAAAAGTCACTGATATGTGATCATTTCCTTTCATCTACGTTTCAAAGGAACAGACAAGTGGAGCAGAAATAGCCGTGACTGTCCACTCAGTCCTGTAACAATTAGGGAAAGAACAAACGGTTCAGGCTTTGCTCAAAAATGGCAAATGATTGACTGACCTCAGTTCCCGCCAGGGAAAACCACTTGAGCCACAACATAAGGAATTTAGATTATTGCTTTATTTGCTTAGTCTTTTACAGCACGTGCGCTAAAGCGGTGGATTGTGTGGGCAATATGGTTCTCTGGATGTCTTGAAATAAGGTGTCCATCCACCTGAAATGGACGGTCTTTTCCAAAAGCTTTTCAAATGAACTAAATAGTCCCACAGAATGCCTCTTATTCCTGGGGTTCCCTGAAGTCAAACATGCTGAGCAAACCACACCGTGGAGTTCAGAGGAGAGCAAGGATCCACATTTTAGAGGAAGGGGGTGCTCCAAGGGCCTGGTCCTAAGATCTGACTGGACACCTCTCAGATACGGAACTGAAGATCCAATGAGAAATACAAAAGTGATGCCGAATTCTGCTTTAAAACCTTGGTTTTAAAGGTGTGCTCCCCTCTCACCATCTGCCTTGATCAACTTTTAAGTCCAGGCTACTTCTTCCCCTCAGCAACAAAATGACTCTTGGTCTCAGAGACAGCCAAAAGCTCCTTTTTTTTTTTTTTCCATCCGCAGAAGTCTTACAATCCACAGGGTCTAAGAAAACGGGCTCTAGTCAGCCTGCCAGGATTCAAATCTCAGCTCCTCAGACTGTCTGTGATTCCACGATTCAATTCCCAAAATCCAGGTCATAGAGGTGCCCGATTAGAGAGTTACTTTGAGGAGTTTATGAGATAAAATTGGTAAAACTTATTTCAGAGCCTGACACAAAAGAAATACCCAATAAACATTTGCTCTTCTCATTCTCATTCTGGGCTTCCCTGGTGGCTCAGGAGGTAAACCATCCACCTGCAGTGCAGGAGACATGGGTTCCATCCCTGGGACGGGAAGGTCCTCTGGAGAAGGAAATGGCAACCGGTACTCCAGTATTCTTGCCTGGAGAATCCCATGGGACGAGGAGCCACGGAATACAGGGCTACAGGCCATGGGGCACAAAAGATTCAGAGACAAATGAGCAACTAACACCTTCACTTTTTCACAAATCATGCCAGAAGAATTTAAGGTTACAAAAATCCCTTTCCTCCAAAGAATCTCAATACAGGTCATAGCTCCCGAACGAGATGTACACAGTACACAGGACTGAGCTGTGGGTAAACACCGAGCACTAAAGAACAGAATCAGCTGGGGTAGATGGTCTGATGATTTAGAGCAGGTAGCAGCCAACCAGGCCTTGGGGCACATCAATCTAATACACCTACGGGACGAGTTACCTGGGAGTTTGTCATCATATCAGCGGCTCCCCGAGGTGGGGTGGGGAACAGATGGAACTGCAGAGAGGACCCTAAAGGCCGGCAAGCTCCAAGACAAAGGGACCCCAAGAAGAAAGCGCCCTTCTGTTTCCTCATTGCCCTCATGGTGAATCTCAGACCCTCACTTCTAAGAGAGAGCACCCCCAGAACACCCCTTCTCAGGCTGGAGCAGTGTTTGCTCAACCAGGTTGACAACAGCTGAAGTGGACTCACGACCTTCCTGACCCAAGCGCTGAGCTCTGAGACGCATCACCCGGCCGTTAATATGGCCTGGGGCCAGCCATCTGCCGCCTGGAGAGGGGTCTGGAGCTGAGTCACCACCGCATAGCCCCGCAAGGGCTGTCCCCTCAAAGCAGCAACCCTTTCAGCCCCAAATGATTTCCACGTTCTCTGCTTTATGTTGAATCAAAATGGACAGGAGGGAGACTGGACATCTTAGTGAATTAGCAGCCTGAGGATGCCAGCTTCCCACACGGCCCCAGCCATGCAGGGCCAGCCCCTGGTGTGGGTCAAGGGTCTCAGCCATGGGACTCAGGTGATTTCTGCCCTGTGGTCCTGAGTGGAAAATGAGAAGTCAACCCTGGGTGACACCCCCCAGGGAGCTCTGAGAAGTCTCAGATCCCCTCTCCTCTAGTAACTGGTGAGTCATTTGGGTTAACAGTGAAGTTGCTCAGTCCTGTCCGACTCTTTGCAACCCCATGGACTGTAGCCCACCAGGCTCCTCTGTCCATGGGATTTTCCAGGCAAGAATACTGGAGTGGGTGGCCATTTCCTTCTCCAGGGGATCTTTCCAACCCAGGGATCAAATGCTTTACCGTCTGAGCCACCAGGGAAGTCACTGGGTTAATAATCGACTCTTAACTGAGTTTGAGGTTATGCCAGGGAGAGTCTTTTGAAGGAATATGTCTAATTACCAGACACGTTATTCACACCAAAGTGTCATTTCTCAAACAAAAACATTCCAAGATGTTTTCATTTCATAATGTATAAAATCCTTGGAGCACCCCTTAAGTAGAGGCTGCTGTCCTGGGAAAGACAGATGACATGGCAGGCAGATAGGAAAGTCTAAGGGCCTCTGGACAAATCTCCAGGCAATTTTTAACTCATTGCCTTCGACTCTACTTGACCTCACCAACAGTCTGCATCTATTCCTACCTGGTGACTCCAAAAGCCTGATAAGAACTTCCCCAGCAGTCCAGGGTTAAGACTGTGTTTCTAGGTCAGGTTCGATCCCTGGTTGGGGAAATTAGGCTGCCACATGCTTCTCGGTGTGGCCAAAAAAAAAAAATCAAAAGTCTGATAACTAGGATTTCTGACCTGCTAGCAATCCTCACTCAGCTCAGAGATGTTGGAATGTAGACTGGGTATCTCTCCTCTGATTAAAATCCATCAATGGATTTCAATGCCAAAGAGTTCAAGATAAAGACCAAATTCATTAGCTTAGAAAACAAGTCTCTGGACTCCGCCCTACTTCTCCACCTTTTACCTGACAAACCCTTTGTTCTAGCTGTTCCTCGAACATAGTTTCTTGTTCTGTGCTCTGGTCCCTACCTACAACACCTATACCTCTTTCCCTACCGGAGCCATTCTGGGCATTTAAGGCTACCTGCTTTGAGAAGCCTTATTCCACCCTAGGGCCAGGTCAGACGATATAGGGCCATTCACTGTGCTTATTTCTACTACATCAGTGGACAGAATGCTGGGGGAGGTTAGGCAGCTCTTTAAAGCTGCTTCATTGGGTGAATATAAAATAACCGTTGAACATTAAAAAGTTGACCAAACACACAAAACAGTTGACCAGTGTTGTTAATTTGCAGAAAGACTGTCCCTTGGGCACCTGATGAGCACGGCGTGGTGGTTCCACAGTTTTCCTTTTCATCCCATTTGCTTTATTAACACTTATTTGTGTTAATGTGTTCCTCACTCTTTTCTGATGGACTGCATACTTTGTGGAGCTTTTTTTTTTTCTTTTTTTTTTGAGTGGTGCTCTGCCTTACAGATTTCTGTCTGGGAGGGTCATCCTCTTGGACCAAACATACATTGCAGGAGAGACAAACAGAGACTCATGAGAGAGAAAGGGACACTGGCAGCTGCTGGAATCAAGACTGGCGATTAGGGGCTTCCGTGGTGGTTCAGTGGCGAAGGCTCCATACTCTCAATGCAGGGGTGCCAGGTTCAATTCCTAGCTGGGGAACTAGATCTTACATGTGGCAACTAAAGAACTCCCATGATCCCGCATGCTGCAACTAAGAGCCAGAGCAACCGAATAAATAAATAAATACCTTTAATTAAAAAAAAAAAAACTGTATTAATAAAAAAGAAAGATTAATGGGAGGATGGAAGCAGCAGGATGAGCACCTTCATTCTTCTACTCCTGAAAGTGATGCCATCAGACGCAAACTGAAGCAGTCAAAGTATATAGTATTAATACAATCTCACTTAGTGGGTCTAGTTTCTAGATAAAAACAAACCCACTAAAGAACTAAATAAAAAGACTGACATGAAGACCCAAACAGAAGCATTCAAAAACAGTAGGTTTTTTAAATGGAATGGGGGTGGGGGGAGGGCGTCCACTATTAGGAATATTCTGTATGACACTTAAGAACTGAGCTTCTTTTTCCTTGGAAGGTGTTCTTTATAACTGTTCTTTCTCCAGGAAGGGCTTACTGGTTATTCTGTAACAATTTTCCTTCCAGGCAAAGATAGGAACTAAAATCCCTCAGCTGCTTTGATCATTCCAGTAATCATGAGTGAGGAAACAATCAAATAACATGATAAAATCTGGCTAATACTTCATGTGCCTAAAAACAAAGAGCTGGAACAAATAATCTTCTGGGGATCTTTATCCCCAAATTAAGTTCTCTGATCTCATGAACAGTACCCAGGAACACTCCATAGAAGAAAAGGCAATCAAGTAAAGAGACAGTAATCAGGACAAGCTGAGTCATCACAAACTAAAGATTTCTGGAAATATAAAACAAGAAATATTTCTATATGACAATTTAGGGTTACTTGATCTTCATTCTCCTTTTGACTAATTCAGCATTAACTTTTAAAAACAGATCTTACTTTTAAGTAAATATCTGAAAAATACTGTCAATAAAGATGAACTTAATTGTTTTTAATTTTAAAAAATTCATAGTCAAGAACTCTACTACAAATGTTTATTGTGTTAATAGAATGCTAGTATGTGAAATAGGTACTGGATTTCATACTGAAATCAATTCTTTTCTAAAAAGTATAATTGCTTTACAATGTTCTGTTAGTTGCTGCTGCACAATGAAGTCAATCAGCTACATGTGGAGAAGGCAGTGGCACCCCACTCCAGTACTCTTGCCTGGAAACTCCCATGGAGGGAAGAGCCTGGTAGGCTGCAGTCCACGGGGTCGCAGAGTCGCAGGGTCGTACACGACTGAATCGACTTAGCAGCAGCAGCATACATATATCCCCTCCCTCTGGGACCCCTCTCCCACCCTCAACCTCTCTTACCCATCTAGGTCATCACAGAGCACCTGAAATCAACTTTTTACATTCCAAATTTAGAAAGTATTTAAATATGGGTTGGAAATGCCTGCAAACTGAGCAATGCTTACACTTAAATGAATAACATCATTGTTTGTCCAAACAATATGTTCATTTTCTTTATTTCCTAACCTTAATTCTGGTTCGAAATCTTTTTCAAATATGTTGCTTGTAAGATAAAACTTGAAAAACACTTTTTTTTTTTCCTGAAGAGTGATGAGCCATAAGAACAGTAACAGTTGAGACTGTGTATTTAAATTCACTGTTACACACTGCCATCTAGCAGGAAGGCAGAAAATGAAGTCACCACAGCAAGTCCAAAAAAGGGGCTGACCTAAAAGATGCAGCCAGGCTAGGACATTGCCTCTGGCTTCAGGCAGGAGAGTGAGAAAGTTCTAACACTGAGGCTAGACTGGTGTCTCTGCCACTTTATTGTGCAAATACCCGGGGCTGCTTATTCAAGACAGAGGCAGGATCCAGGTCCTCCTCTAGAGACCACGTGGGCCGGGCAGGAGAAACAATGCCCCAGTAGAGTGACGTCACTAACACTCCCAGGAGTGGCCCTGAGTGTCCGGAGGGAGAATCATCTTCAGTAAATGGAGGACGTAAAAGGAGAACGAGGTCCTGAGGACCAACTTGCCAAATTTAAAACTGCACGTAGCCCTCAACTGAAATAAACAATCCAAGTCCGGACATGAATACTACTCTCCGCAACTATCTCAGACCGCTGTGCGAAGGGGGGTAGGGGTGGGGGATTCTGTTGGTGGCGTTGGGGGTTTGGAGCCGGCAGCCTGCTGGAGCCATGGTGTTAAGAAAAACAGTCATTCTGCGTGGCATTTGCTACATATTATAGAATCATTAAGAGTCCCAGGAAACGTCTTAAAATCACGCCAATGTTCTTTCCATAGCTTACATAAAATGTGTTCTATTCTGAGGATGCTAATCGGGTACCAAAATACTTAAGAAATGGCTTGCATATCGTAGGCAAAGCCTGCAGTTCCGGGGTTTTCCCAGAGCATCTGCCTTAAATAGGCAACGCTCTCCCCAACTGGACAGGCAGCCTCGCTCCTACTTCAGCACACAATTCTAGCAACAAGTGATGCTTGACTCAAGACAGGGAGAAGGAAGCTGTTCACAGCGCACAGAGGTGGAGTTAGGTTCTGGAGTTTGTGGGGCTGGGAAGACGGTGGCAAACGGGGAGGGATGCGAAACCTTCCTTGGGGTGGGGGGTGTTGGAGAA
>SJYX01005882.1:54766-85294 GCA_006410675.1 Oreotragus oreotragus | reverse complement strand
TTTTTTTTTTCCTGAAGAGTGATGAGCCATAAGAACAGTAACAGTTGAGACTGTGTATTTAAATTCACTGTTACACACTGCCATCTAGCAGGAAGGCAGAAAATGAAGTCACCACAGCAAGTCCAAAAAAGGGGCTGACCTAAAAGATGCAGCCAGGCTAGGACATTGCCTCTGGCTTCAGGCAGGAGAGTGAGAAAGTTCTAACACTGAGGCTAGACTGGTGTCTCTGCCACTTTATTGTGCAAATACCCGGGGCTGCTTATTCAAGACAGAGGCAGGATCCAGGTCCTCCTCTAGAGACCACGTGGGCCGGGCAGGAGAAACAATGCCCCAGTAGAGTGACGTCACTAACACTCCCAGGAGTGGCCCTGAGTGTCCGGAGGGAGAATCATCTTCAGTAAATGGAGGACGTAAAAGGAGAACGAGGTCCTGAGGACCAACTTGCCAAATTTAAAACTGCACGTAGCCCTCAACTGAAATAAACAATCCAAGTCCGGACATGAATACTACTCTCCGCAACTATCTCAGACCGCTGTGCGAAGGGGGGTAGGGGTGGGGGATTCTGTTGGTGGCGTTGGGGGTTTGGAGCCGGCAGCCTGCTGGAGCCATGGTGTTAAGAAAAACAGTCATTCTGCGTGGCATTTGCTACATATTATAGAATCATTAAGAGTCCCAGGAAACGTCTTAAAATCACGCCAATGTTCTTTCCATAGCTTACATAAAATGTGTTCTATTCTGAGGATGCTAATCGGGTACCAAAATACTTAAGAAATGGCTTGCATATCGTAGGCAAAGCCTGCAGTTCCGGGGTTTTCCCAGAGCATCTGCCTTAAATAGGCAACGCTCTCCCCAACTGGACAGGCAGCCTCGCTCCTACTTCAGCACACAATTCTAGCAACAAGTGATGCTTGACTCAAGACAGGGAGAAGGAAGCTGTTCACAGCGCACAGAGGTGGAGTTAGGTTCTGGAGTTTGTGGGGCTGGGAAGACGGTGGCAAACGGGGAGGGATGCGAAACCTTCCTTGGGGTGGGGGGTGGGGGGGTGCGGGGCCGGTGGGGGCGGGGGACACGGGAACCCGCTCTCGCCGAGGCCCCTGCACATCACCTCCCTCCCACCTGTGCTTTTCAGCAGCCTGATGGGTTTGCATCTCAGAGAGGCTCCCTGGAAAGCGCTGCTCAAGGCTTCCCAAAGCGGACGCGGACACATTCTTAGCACATAACTTCGTCTTCCTCTTACACACACTCCCTTGTGCGCACAAAGAGGTTTCCGTAGGGCTGTGAGTTCGGCGAGCAGAGCCTCAGCTTTGGCGCGCCTCTTTAAAGTCTCTTTTCGTTCTCCGCACCGACACCCTGCTCCCACCAAGCCATCGCTCAGGAAAGACCCTGAAGATGGTACTCACCGCAGCGCCGAGAAGGAAGCGCGCTCTGCAGGGTGCAGCCCCGCGGTTTTTCACTTTCGGTTCGCTTCCCAGCCGCAGCTCGAGCGAAGACTCGGAGAGGAGATTTGGGAGAAGGGATAATAACCCCGAGCGCGTCCAGGCCTGGCGATCCTGGATCCGGGTTTTCGCGCGGATGCCGCGTTTAAAAGCCTGCAGGCCTTCCTTGCCCGGGAAACACCCACCGGCCCCTCCCTTGCCTGTCCCAGGCGCTCCACCCTCTGGAAAGCTCCTAGGAGGCTCCCAAGATCCTCTTCTAAAGCAAGTTGTTTTAGTCGCTAACTCCAGTACTTTGGCCACCTTATGCGAAGAGTTGACTCACTGGAAAAGACTCTGATGCCGGGAGGGATTGGGGGCAGGAGGAGAAGGGGACGACAGAGGATGAGATGGCTGGATGGCATCACTGACTCGATGGACGTGAGTCTGAGTGAACTCTGGGAGTTGGTGATGGACAGGGAGGCCAGGCGTGCTGCGATTCATGGGGTCGCAAAGAGTCGAACACGACTGAGCAACTGAACTGAACTGAACTGAAGTCGTGTCCGACTCTTTTGTGACTCCATGGATCATAGCCCGCCAGGCTCGTCTGGCCGTGGGATTTCCCAGGAAAGAATACTGGAGTGGATCGCCATTTCCTTCTCCAGGGAATCTTCCTGACCCAGGGATCGAATCCTGGTCTCCTGCATTGGCAGGAGGGTTCTTCACCACTGAGCCATCAGGGATTTTTGCTTCTCAAACTCTGAGCGCAGTTCATTCAAAGTCACCTATCCAGGAAAAGTGAGAACATTTTAAGCAAAGCAGAGGCCTTGGTACCTTTCATCAGCTGTCAGTGTTTGGTAGACTGAGCAGGATGGTCACTTAGCTCTATTTTACTGGAGAAGAAAAAGTGATTTTAGTTACTTGACTTCTAAATTCAGAGAATCCAATTAAAATTTTTTTGGCCTAGTCTCGACCGAAAGGGATAAACCTAGAGGGGTCTTTTCAGACTTTGGGAGGGCCAGGACTAGGTGAGTGTCTAGGGATAAAAATTTGAGGAGGATTAAGAGTCATGTACCTCCTGGGCACATTTGCAGACAGTGACTGCTGTTTGCTGCCCAGGGCCTGCCTCGCTGTCCTCCAGGCCCTGACAGCACCAGTGCCCAGCACCTCTGTTAGCTTCTCTGTAAAATCAGGTTGATGATAATGACATCAACTTTTAGAAAACACCAAACACAAAGGGAAAGATTGATAAACTGGATGTCATTAAAAGTAAATTCTGTTCATCAGACGACACTATGAAGAGAATTAAAAACAACCCAGGGAGTAGGTGAAGATATTTGCAATAGATTTATCAAACAAAGAATTCATATTCAGAATATAGCAACAATAGCCACAATGCAATAAGGAAACACAATCCAGTAGAAGTGGGGAGGGAGGGGACCAAAGACACACAGCATTTGACCAAAGTGGGAGGGATCCAAAAGCCAATGAATACAGGAAAAGATAGGGCTTCCCGGGTGGCTCAGTGGTAAAGAACCCACACCACCCTTGTGGCAGAAAGTGAAGAGGAACTAGAGAGCCTCTTGATGAAAGTGAAAGAGGAGAGTGAAAAAGCTGGCTTAAAACTCAACATTCAGAAAACTAAGATCATGGCACCTGGTCCCATCACTTCATTGTAAATAGATGGGGAAACAATGGAAACAGTGACAGACTTTATTTTCTTGGGCTACAAAAAAACTGCAGATGTTGACTACACCCATGAAATTAAAAAACACTTGCTCCTTGGAAGAAAAGCAATGACAAATCTAGATAGCATATTAAAAAGCAGAGATATTACTTTGCCAACAAAAGCCTGTATGGTCAAAGCTATGGTTTTTCCAGCAGTCCTGGATGGATGTGAGAGGTGGACCATAAAGAAAACTGAATACCAAAGAACTGGTGCTTTTGAACTGTGCTGTTGGAGAAAACTCGAGTCCCTTGGACCACAAGGAGATCCAACCAGTCCATCCTAAAGGAAATCGGTCCTGAATATTCATTGGAAGGACTGATGCTGAAGCTGAAGCTCCAATACTGTGGCCAGCTGATGCAATGAGCTGCCTCATTGCAAAAGACCTTGATTCTGGGAAAGATTGAAGGCAGGAGGAGAAGGGGACGACAGAGGACGAGATGGTTGAATGGCATCACCGACTCTATGGACATGTGTTTGAGTAAATTCCGGGAGTTGGTGATGGACAGGGAAGCCTGGTGTGCTGCAGTCCATGGGGTCAAAGTGACTGAACTGAAGTGAACCGACAAGAAAAAATAGTGCTTCCCAGGTGGCTCAGTGGTAAAGAATCTCCTGCCAGTGCAGGAGACCTGGGTTCGATCCCTGAGTCAGCAAAGATCCCCTGGAGAAGGAGATGGCAACCCACTCTGGGAAATCCATGGACAAGAAGAGCCTGGTGGGTTACAGTCCACGGGGTCACAAAAGAGTCAAACACACCGAGCATCTGAGCCCGCAGTTAAACATGCTTATCTGTTTTAGTCATCAGGGAAATGAAAATTAACACTATAATGAGACCCTACTACACACCCACCACAATGGCTACAGAATTTAAAACATAACACAGAGCAAAGGCCAAGCTGTGGAACACATGGAACTCTGCTGCTGCTGCTGCTAAGTCACTTCAGTCGCGTCCGACTCTGTGCGACCCCATAGACGGCAGCCCACAAGGCTCCTCCGTCCCTGGGATTCTCCAGGCAAGAACATTGGAGTGGGTTGCCATTTCCTTCTCCAGTGCAGGAAAGTGAAAGTGAAGTCGCTCAGTCATGTCTGACTCGTAGCGACCCCATGGACTGCAGCTTACCAAGCTCCTCTGCCCAGGGGGTTTTCCAGGCAAGAGTGCTGGAGTGGGGTGCCATTGCCTTCTCCCATGGAACTCTAGTGCATGCTTAAATGAAAGTGAAGTGAAGTCGCTCAGTCATGTCCGACTCTTTGCGACCCCATGGACGGTAGCCTACCAGGCTCCTCTGTCCATGCATGGGACTTTCCAGGCAATAGTACTGAGTGGATTGCCATTTCCTTCTCCAGTTGCCTTCTCCCATGGAACTCTAGTGCATGCTTAAATGAAAGTGAAGTGAAGTCGCTCAGTCATGTCCGACTCTTTGCGACCCCATGGACGGTAGCCTACCAGGCTCCTCTGTCCATGCATGGGACTTTCCAGGCAATAGTACTGAGTGGATTGCCATTTCCTTCTCCAGGGGAATCTTCCCAACCCAGGGATTGAACCCGGGTCTCCCGCATTGTAGACAGACGCTTTACCGTCTGAGCCACAGGGAAGTCCTAGGGCATGCCTGGTGGGGTGTAATTGTTACAGCCGCTTTAGAAAACTTGTCTATCAGTATTCACTACAGCCAAATATGCACTTATTTTGTGATCCACAATTTTAATCAAAGGTATACGTCTAGGAAACATGCATACGTATGTACATCAAAAGACAGGTATATATATCAAAAGACACGAAACACACCATAACATATTTAAAAGAACAGACATCATATAAAATATGGCTTTTGATCACAGTAGAAACCAATTAAATCAGTAACAGAAATATTCTAAAATATTTGGGGGTATTTTGGAATATCTCTAAATATTTGAAAATTAAAGAACAAATTTCTAAATAACACATGGGTCAAAGAAAAATTATCTGAGAAATAAAAATTTTTAGGATCAAATGAAAATGAAAACATAACCTATCAAAATTTATGAGATACAGTAGAAGCAATGTTTAGAGGGAAGTTGTAACATTGAATTATATCATTGAATGTTAGAAAAGAAGACATCTAAAATCAATATGTTAAGCTTCCACTGTTGGAAACTAAAGAAAGAGTAGCAAATTAAATTCAAAGTAAGCAGAAGAGAAGAAATAATAATAATTAGAGCAGAAATCAATGAAATTGAAAGCAGAGAATTAACAGAAAATCAAGGAAATCAAAAGCTGGTTCTTTGAAAAGATCAATAAAATTGATAAATGCTTTTCTAGGATAACCAGTAAAAAAGGGAGAAGACACAAATTACTAACATCAGAAGTAAAAGAAGGGTCATGCCTAGTAACCCTGTGAACATTAAAAGATAATAAACGTCAAGAGAATGAGACAGTCCAGACTAGGAGAAAATATTTGCAAAAGTTATATGTGACAGAGTCTGATTATCCAAAATATACAATGAACTCTTAAAATTCAATAATCAGGAAGCAAAAACCCAATTTTTAAAATGGGTGAAAGACCTGGACACATCAAGGAAGATATAGCGATGGCAGATCAGTATATGAAAAGACGCTCGACATCATGTCCTCGTGACTACTGTAATACCTTCCCAACGGTTCCCTGTTTCCACACCTGCCTCCATATGAAGCCAGGGTGATCTTTTCAGGTCATAAATCAGATCAGGCCCATATTCTGCTCAAAAAGTATGGTCCGGGAAGACTCCACATGCCGAGGGACAACTAAGCCCATGCACCACAACTACTGACCTGGAGCTCAATCCCACGAGCTCCTGAGCCCGCGAGCTGCAGCTACTAAAGCCTGTGTGCTCTAGACCCCTCGCGCTCTGCAACAAGAGAAGCCACGGCCACGACAAGCCCGCGCACTCACTAGAGAGTAGCCCCCGCTCGCCGTAACTAGAGGAAGTCCTGGCCCAGCAACAAAGACCCAGAGCAGCCAAAAATAAAGAAACAAGGAATTTTTAAAAAGGAGGGCAATCTCTTAACTGACTATGAGAAAATTTAAGGAACAGATGAGACATGTTGAAAAGTTCTAACAGCAGTGTCTTAAGTCAAATTTCTATTAACACTAATTGCAATGATAATTCATTCCATAACTTTTTCTTTACACATAGAGCTATAAGATTATAGGACATTAAAAAAAAAATATTACCAAAAAGAATAAATACTCAGGAATAAATTTAACCAAGAAAGTGAAAGATTTGTACACTGAAACTGTAAGACACTGATGAAAGAAACTGAAGAAAATGCAAATAAACGGAAGATATTCTGTACTTGTGTTTTGGAAGAATTAATATTGGTAAAATGTCCATACTACCAAAAGAAATCTATAGATTCAATGCAATCCCTATCAAAATTTCAATAGGATTTTTCACAGAAATGGAACAATCCTAAAATTTGTATGGAATCACAAAGACTCAAAATAGCCAAAACAATCTTGAGAAAGAAAAAAGCTTGAGGCATCATGCTTCCCAATTTTAAACTATATGACCAAGTTATAGTAATAAAAGACAGTATGTTATTGGCTTGAAAACAAACACACAGATCAATGGGACAGAGAAGAAAGCCCAGAAATAACCCATGCTTATACAGTCAATTAATTTACAACAAAGAGCAAAGAACATTGAATGAAAAAAGAACTATCTCTTCAATAAACACTGCTGGGAAAACTGGCATCCACATTCAAAGGAACAAAACCAGACCACTGTCTAACACCACGCACAAAAGTCAACCCAAAATAGACTACAGACTTGAATGTAACACCTGAAATCATAAAATTCCTAGAAGAAAACATAGGTTGTAAGCTCCTTGTCATCAGTCTTGGTGCTGATTTTTCGGATCTGACACCAAAAGCCAAGGCAAATAAACGAGTCCACATTAAACTAAAAAGGCTTCTGCATAGCAAAGGAAACCATCAACAAAGCAAAAAGGCAAGTTACTAAAGAGGAGAACATATCTGCAGATCATATGTCTGATAGGGGGTTAAGATCCAAAACATATTTTTTAAAAGCTCATACGACTCAGTAGCAAATAAAACCCACAGACAATCTGATTAAACAATGGACAGATCTGAACAGATAATTTTTTTCAAAGACATACAAGATGGCCAAGGTAAATAAAAAGATGCTCAGTATCACCAATCATCAGGGAAATGCAAATCAGAACCACAGTGAGGTATCTTTTCACACCTGTTAGAATGACTGTTATCAAAAAGACAAGAAATAACAAGTGTTGGTGAAAATGTAGAGAAATGCTCAATGTGGAGAAATGTTCAAGAACCCTTGAACACTGCTGATAGGAATGTAAACTGGTGCAGCCACCATGAACAGTATGGAGGTTCCTCCAAAATTTAAAAATAGAACCATTTATATGATCCAGTAATTCCATTTCTGGGTATTTATCCAAAGAAAACAAAAACATTAACTCAAAAAGATAGACTCACTCCCATATTCATTGCAATATTATTTACAATAGCCAAGATATGGAAACAATCATGTCTACTGATGGATGAATTTAAAAAGAAAATGCAGCATATATGTACATACATATATATGTATGATGGAGTATTAGCCATAAAAAAAAATGAAACCCTGCCATTTGCAAGAACATGGATAGACCTTGGGAGCATAACGCTAAGTGAATTAATCCAGAGAAAAGCAAATACCCTATGATCTTACTTACATATGGAATCTAAAAACAAAACAAGAGCTCATAGCTACAGAGAACAGATTGATGGTGGCCAGAGGGGAGGGGTAGGGTGGTGGGGTGGTAGGGTGGGGATGAAATGCTTGGAGGGGATATATATATACACACACATATATGTATATATACATATATATTCAGCATGGTATGTATATATAATAAAAGTATGGTATGGATAATTTATCACACTGTTGCAAATTTGAAAGTTGCTAAAAAGTTTTCATCACAAGAAGAAAATTCCTAACTATGTATAGTGATAAATGTTAACTAGACTTAAGGTGGTGACTCTTTTGCAACATAAACATCAAATCATTATGTTATAGTCCTGAAATTAAAAATATATTCAGCTAAAAATATATGAAAATTAAAAATATATTCAGCTAAAAATATATTCACAGAACTCACCCGGTGGTGGTAAGCAGCGACAGAGTGTTATACGAAACCAAACTGAAAAAAAGACACCATTTCTGATCGCCAAAGACCTATTATACAGCACATGGAACTCTGCACAATGCTATGTGCCAGCCTGGATGGGCAGAGGGTTTGGGGAAGAATGAAAGCAAAAGAGAAAGTCGCTCAGTCCTGTACGACTCTGCGACCCCAGGGACTAAACACTCCATGGAATTCTCCAGGCCAGAATACTGGTGCCGGTAGCCTATCCCTTCTCCAGCGGATCTTCCGACCCAGGAATTAAATGGGGTCTCTTGCAATACAAAATAAAAAGTTTGAAAAAAAAAAAAAAAAACACGATTTCCCCTACTTAATTCATAGAGAGTGCTATAGTCCAGGTGGTAAGTGTAGTCTAGATGATATCCAGCTTTTCAGTTCTTCCACATTGTTTTGTACTTGATTTTACTAACATAAAAGGGTACATGTACTTATAAGTATGACTTTCCTCTGGTCTCTAAACCAGTCTTGCATAAGGCAGTAGGCTAGTGAGAAAGATCAGTTTTTTAGGAAGCAATGTAAACCATACTTTTAACATACTGTTACTGAGTCCAAGCTCTTACTGCTGGCTGCAAGACAGGCCAATGAGTAAAAAGATTAATTGTTGAAGCAAGGAATAGCAGTTTTATTTGGAAAGCCAGACAATGGAGAAGATAGAGGACTCGGGCCTTTTTTATAAAAAGGGAAGATTAGGTTGATTGTTGCGAACTTCTTGGTGCCAGAATCCTTTATTCTTACAGCTGTCAAGGTGGGTCAGGTCATGATGTTCCCATGAGTCTCCAACAAGAGAAGTGTTATTCTCTGTTCTGCAACTTTTTCTCTCTATATGAATGGGAAAGTGTTACACCTTTAAAGGTCTGATCCTTGAGAACGGGCCAGCCTGTAAATTTCAGGCTATAGGCAACATCCTTTTAGTTATTAAGGAGTAAAAAGAGCAATGGAATACAGACGTGGGAGGGGGGGAAATCCAATATGAAGTCAGACTTGTTCTTCCCTATTGTAATACCTCTAGACTTTGCATACTCCTAAGTTTGCTAAAGGTTAAGTGACTCTCACCCAAATATCTAGTAAACTGAAGTCGGTTTTTATCCTCTTATAAGTTTGGCTTCAAAACCCAGTGCTATATCAATGCGTTCTAACAGGATGGTTCCAATTCCTGGTTTTCATCTGCATGCAACGAAGTTATACTATTTATGACACACTGAATTATTTTATAACGTGGTATGCAAATCAAGGACACCTTTATTCTGAGAGTGTGCCTTTCTTACTCTTTTCGTGGCCTTTTGGAAAACGGTATGAACTAGTGAAGATTTTCTTCTTTCCTTGTCAAAAGAAAGAGCGTGGAAAAAACCTGTTGCTCTTGAAATATCCTCTGATGCATGAATTTCAAGTCAGGACCCAATTTCATATCAAGCAAAGGCGTGCTAAGTGCGGAAGAGAGGGTTTTACATCTTAAAAGACCGCGTTTACATCTTAAAAGACCGCGTTTGAGGTCCACAGACGGGGCGAGGAGGCGACAGCCTAGCTTACCGCCCCGTGCGCAGCCTGAGTCCGCGTCCAAGTCCCGGCGGCCGACTCGCCAGAGAACCGACAAACCACGGGCTCGACAAGGGGCGCTCCTGGCGTCCCCCATCTTCTCACATCGGAACCGGCCGGCTCAGGAGCGGCCTGGCACGGACCCTCAGCGGGGTTGACAGTCCCAAGGCCAGCCGGGGACGAGAACTCGGCGGAACGAGCGTGTGGTGACAGCCCCGGGACTCGGCGGCGAGCGCGAAGGTTAGACCGCCAGGAGCCGCTGTTGCAAGGCCGCGAAATCAGAACTCTCGCGATAGGCGAGACTGGGCTTCGCGGAAGTGATTATCCGGAAGCAGCATGGCTGCTCCCCTCGATTGACCCGGCTCTACCTGGTGAACTGCTGACGAGATGCAGTCGGACGATGTGAGTCCTGATGCTCTGCCACCCAGATTTTGCACAGGGTGTCTCGCCTGTTTTAGGAGACTCAAGAGCCACCCGTTAGCCTCGTGGGGCTCCGGAAGCGAGGCCTCCAGAGCCCTGATTTCCGAGCGTGGGGCTCTCACGTGTCTACCCGGGTCCTTCGGGGTTAAGGGGACCGCTCACCGCACCTCAGCCCCCGGGTTCAGTGTAAACGGCCCTTGGTGCCTCGCGAGGGAGGCTTTTGCATGTGGTCCCTCGGAATCTGGGAGGCGGCGAGGCGAGGGGTGGGTTGCCGGCGTGGGGGACGGTATGATGAGCTTTAGATACCAGAGTTAAGCGTCCTTTTCATCCACGTGCGCGTTACTCTTCAGCCTGCTTTCCATGTTTAGGTTTTCCCTTTACCTTTGCTCCACTCTGCCCGCGTCATAATTTCGGAAGCATCCTAGGTTCATTCATTATTTGTATGAAATATATTCAAGCGCCTACAGTGTGCCAGGCGTTGTAGTAATTACTGGCAATTTGGTTGTTATTAAGCCAGGCAAAAGACCTCTGCTTTCCTGGAGCTCTGGCAGGGGAGACAGTAAACACGTGAACGAATTAAATACAATTGAAATGTGTAGTACTACTATAAAAGAAACACCGGGGTGATAGAGAGTGATGAGAGACCACTTCGGATCAGAGAAGATTTCTCTGAATAGAAGATATCTCAGCCGAGATCTGAAAGATGAGAAGGAACCGCCAGTGGGGGCTGAGGGAAAAGCAATCAATCCAGGCCATAGGAACAATATAGTACAATATAGTACAAAGATCTGGAGGTAAGAAAGAAGGAATGTGGTAAAGGACATTCGTGTGACTGTGTTACAGGAGTCAAGGGAAGAAAGGTAGTGAAGCTGGATGTCTTTGCAGGACAAGATCATGTAGAGTCTTGAAGAAGGGATTTTAAAGGTTTTAATGTGACATGACATCTGACTTGCGTTTGTGAACTTTTCTGTCCTATGAAAGGAGAGAAGGAATGAAAGCAAGGGGACTACAGCATGATGAAAGTAGGTTCAACTAAGGTAGTACTGGTCATGAAAAGAAGTGGGTGGACTTGATATCTGTTATATCAGTGTAACTGGCAAGACTTGGTTATGGTGTGATGAGGAGAGGGAAGAAATCAAGGGGCCTTTGGATTTGAACAGGCTGTTCGATGGTGATTCTGTTTATGGATGTGGGGAAGAATATAGAAGGTATTCTTTTGAAGAGGTGTGGAATTAGAACCTCCATTTGGACCTGCTAATGTGTTTGAGGCCTTTCAGACGTTCAGGCAGAGATGTCAAGTAGGCAGCTGGATGTATATACGAATCTGGTGCTTAGAAGTCTGACTAGGAGATGACAGTTTGGGAGTCATCAACTTTGAGATGATATTTAAAGCCACACGCCAGAACTAGCTTCTGCTTTTCCGGTTTCATTTCCTAGTACCTCTTTCCTACTGTCCCTCACCAAACAGGTCCCATAAGGTTCCAAAAATGTTTCATTCTTTAACACTTCTTTGTGTTTTCCCCTTTAACTTCTGTAGAGCCCTTTCCCAGCTCCTCAAGGCAGCTCACTCAAAGGTTCTCAGGCGCTTATACACCTCTATTTTGGTATTTAGCAACGACTGCTGCTCGATGTTTTGTATCTTTCTAACTAGATAGAGAACACTCTTTAAGGCTGTACCTTCCTTCATTCAGCATGTGCTTGAGTATCTCCTGTGTGTCAGGACTTTGAAATGTCAGTGTCTTACACTACTAAGTGTACATTAACATGCCAAATAAATACAGAACACGAGTTAGTGGAAGACAGTAGATAATCTTCCTTGTCCTCAATGAGATAAAATCATGGAATGTATATCTAAAAACCTAGTACTGTGCAGCCTTTCACAATGGATAATGAACATATTAAGTAAAAAAGGAAAGTTACTATTATATATATATATATAATATAGTTTATATATACATACTGCAAACTCATATGGTTCAAAATATCCATGTAGGCATATTAGTTGGTGTAACATACAACTATTTATAAAATACTACGGAAATTATATCTCTGGGCAGTAAGGTTATGGTTATTGTTAATTTATATTTACTTTTCCTGTAAGAATCTGTTATTTGTGTAAAATAACAAATAGACCAGACTATTTTACAAAGCACTTTGTCCTCATTCCTCAGAGATTTTTTTCTCAGTAAAGCAGGGCGCTGCCCTAGGGCATTGTTTTCTTAGATTAATGTGGCATCTGTTAGGTGAGAGCAATTGAAATGGATTTCTACTTTTGTCTTACAGGTTATCTGGGATACACTAGGAAACAAGCAATTTTGTTCCTTCAAAATAAGGTGAGTCTAGATTTTCAGCTTGAACAGAGAGTCTTTCAGTTACCCTCTTGGTAACCCATCTTATAATTTTGGTTCTTTCCCTCTCATTCTAGAACCAAGACTCAGAGTTTCTGCAGAAATGAATATAGCCTGACCGGACTGTGTAATCGGTCTTCCTGTCCCCTGGCAAACAGTCAGTATGCCACTATCAAAGAAGAGAAAGGTAACTCCTCAGGTTTAACTTCATGAGAAGTACTCAGCAGCTTTTAAAAGGATGTCCTTTAGTCTCTCTGCAAATAATAATAGAAGTATTTACTGTATCCTGCAGGACAGTGCTACTTGTATATGAAGGTTATAGAGCGAGCAGCTTTCCCCAGGCGTCTCTGGGAACGGGTAAGACTTGGGGTATTAAATTACCATGACCATCGAGCAACAGCAAAAAGCCACATGCTTTTTCTCCCTTCCTTGACCACATCTACCTTAAACTTCTGGAGTTTAAGGCCTCTAAGAGGCCCCATGGGTGTCATTAACAGTGAAGATCTGATCATTTATCCTCGATCATCATGCTTCTGTTAATCTGTTCAACAGGTCCGGCTTCATAAAAACTATGAGAAAGCACTGGAGCAAATAGATGAAAACCTAATTTACTGGCCCCGTTTCATTCGACACAAATGTAAGCAGAGATTCACCAAGATCACCCAGTACCTGATTCGAATTCGAAAACTTACACTTAAACGACAGTAAGTATTGCTCATTCATTTGTAAGTGTCTTTGCGTGCATCATATTATGAAAGCTGAGAGATGGTGAAACCTCTGGAAATGCTTTCTCTTAAGTTCAGCTTTGGGTAATTTTTAATGACTTGCNACCCAGGAATTAAATGGGGTCTCTTGCAATACAAAATAAAAAGTTTGAAAAAAAAAAAAAACAAACACGATTTCCCCTACTTAATTCATAGAGAGTGCTGTAGTCCAGGTGGTAAGTGTAGTCTAGATGATATCCAGCTTTTCAGTTCTTCCACATTGTTTTGTACTTGATTTTACTAACATAAAAGGGTACATGTACTTATAAGTATGACTTTCCTCTGGTCTCTAAACCAGTCTTGCATAAGGCAGTAGGCTAGTGAGAAAGATCAGTTTTTTAGGAAGCAATGTAAACCATACTTTTAACATACTGTTACTGAGTCCAAGCTCTTACTGCTGGCTGCAAGACAGGCCAATGAGTAAAAAGATTAATTGTTGAAGCAAGGAATAGCAGTTTTATTTGGAAAGCCAGACAATGGAGAAGATAGAGGACTCGGGCCTTTTTTATAAAAAGGGAAGATTAGGTTGATTGTTGCGAACTTCTTGGTGCCAGAATCCTTTATTCTTACAGCTGTCAAGGTGGGTCAGGTCATGATGTTCCCATGAGTCTCCAACAAGAGAAGTGTTATTCTCTGTTCTGCAACTTTTTCTCTCTATATGAATGGGAAAGTGTTACACCTTTAAAGGTCTGATCCTTGAGAACGGGCCTGCCTGTAAATTTCAGGCTATAGGCAACATCCTTTTAGTTATTAAGGAGTAAAAAGAGCAATGGAATACAGACGTGGGAGGGGGGTAAATCCAATATGAAGTCAGACTTGTTCTTCCCTATTGTAATACCTCTAGACTTTGCATACTCCTAAGTTTGCTAAAGGTTAAGTGACTCTCACCCAAATATCTAGTAAACTGAAGTCGGTTTTTATCCTCTTATAAGTTTGGCTTCAAAACCCAGTGCTATATCAATGCGTTCTAACAGGATGGTTCCAATTCCTGGTTTTCATCTGCATGCAACGAAGTTATACTATTTATGACACACTGAATTATTTTATAACGTGGTATGCAAATCAAGGACCACCTTTATTCTGAGAGTGTGCCTTTCTTACTCTTTTCGTGGCCTTTTGGAAAACGGTATGAACTAGTGAAGATTTTCTTCTTTCCTTGTCAAAAGAAAGAGCGTGGAAAAAACCTGTTGCTCTTGAAATATCCTCTGATGCATGAATTTCAAGTCAGGACCCAATTTCATATCAAGCAAAGGCGTGCTAAGTGCGGAAGAGAGGGTTTTACATCTTAAAAGACCGCGTTTACATCTTAAAAGACCGCGTTTGAGGTCCACAGACGGGGCGAGGAGGCGACAGCCTAGCTTACCGCCCCGTGCGCAGCCTGAGTCCGCGTCCAAGTCCCGGCGGCCGACTCGCCAGAGAACCGACAAACCACGGGCTCGACAAGGGGCGCTCCTGGCGTCCCCCATCTTCTCACATCGGAACCGGCCGGCTCAGGAGCGGCCTGGCACGGACCCTCAGCGGGGTTGACAGTCCCAAGGCCAGCCGGGGACGAGAACTCGGCGGAACGAGCGTGTGGTGACAGCCCCGGGACTCGGCGGCGAGCGCGAAGGTTAGACCGCCAGGAGCCGCTGTTGCAAGGCCGCGAAATCAGAACTCTCGCGATAGGCGAGACTGGGCTTCGCGGAAGTGATTATCCGGAAGCAGCATGGCTGCTCCCCTCGATTGACCCGGCTCTACCTGGTGAACTGCTGACGAGATGCAGTCGGACGATGTGAGTCCTGATGCTCTGCCACCCAGATTTTGCACAGGGTGTCTCGCCTGTTTTAGGAGACTCAAGAGCCACCCGTTAGCCTCGTGGGGCTCCGGAAGCGAGGCCTCCAGAGCCCTGATTTCCGAGCGTGGGGCTCTCACGTGTCTACCCGGGTCCTTCGGGGTTAAGGGGACCGCTCACCGCACCTCAGCCCCCGGGTTCAGTGTAAACGGCCCTTGGTGCCTCGCGAGGGAGGCTTTTGCATGTGGTCCCTCGGAATCTGGGAGGCGGCGAGGCGAGGGGTGGGTTGCCGGCGTGGGGGACGGTATGATGAGCTTTAGATACCAGAGTTAAGCGTCCTTTTCATCCACGTGCGCGTTACTCTTCAGCCTGCTTTCCATGTTTAGGTTTTCCCTTTACCTTTGCTCCACTCTGCCCGCGTCATAATTTCGGAAGCATCCTAGGTTCATTCATTATTTGTATGAAATATATTCAAGCGCCTACAGTGTGCCAGGCGTTGTAGTAATTACTGGCAATTTGGTTGTTATTAAGCCAGGCAAAAGACCTCTGCTTTCCTGGAGCTCTGGCAGGGGAGACAGTAAACACGTGAACGAATTAAATACAATTGAAATGTGTAGTACTACTATAAAAGAAACACCGGGGTGATAGAGAGTGATGAGAGACCACTTCGGATCAGAGAAGATTTCTCTGAATAGAAGATATCTCAGCCGAGATCTGAAAGATGTGAAGGAACCGCCAGTGGGGGCTGAGGGAAAAGCAATCAATCCAGGCCATAGGAACAATATAGTACAATATAGTACAAAGATCTGGAGGTAAGAAAGAAGGAATGTGGTAAAGGACATTCGTGTGACTGTGTTACAGGAGTCAAGGGAAGAAAGGTAGTGAAGCTGGATGTCTTTGCAGGACAAGATCATGTAGAGTCTTGAAGAAGGGATTTTAAAGGTTTTAATGTGACATGACATCTGACTTGCGTTTGTGAACTTTTCTGTCCTATGAAAGGAGAGAAGGAATGAAAGCAAGGGGACTACAGCATGATGAAAGTAGGTTCAACTAAGGTAGTACTGGTCATGAAAAGAAGTGGGTGGACTTGATATCTGTTATATCAGTGTAACTGGCAAGACTTGGTTATGGTGTGATGAGGAGAGGGAAGAAATCAAGGGGCCTTTGGATTTGAACAGGCTGTTCGATGGTGATTCTGTTTATGGATGTGGGGAAGAATATAGAAGGTATTCTTTTGAAGAGGTGTGGAATTAGAACCTCCATTTGGACCTGCTAATGTGTTTGAGGCCTTTCAGACGTTCAGGCAGAGATGTCAAGTAGGCAGCTGGATGTATATACGAATCTGGTGCTTAGAAGTCTGACTAGGAGATGACAGTTTGGGAGTCATCAACTTTGAGATGATATTTAAAGCCACACGCCAGAACTAGCTTCTGCTTTTCCGGTTTCATTTCCTAGTACCTCTTTCCTACTGTCCCTCACCAAACAGGTCCCATAAGGTTCCAAAAATGTTTCATTCTTTAACACTTCTTTGTGTTTTCCCCTTTAACTTCTGTAGAGCCCTTTCCCAGCTCCTCAAGGCAGCTCACTCAAAGGTTCTCAGGCGCTTATACACCTCTATTTTGGTATTTAGCAACGACTGCTGCTCGATGTTTTGTATCTTTCTAACTAGATAGAGAACACTCTTTAAGACTGTACCTTCCTTCATTCAGCATGTGCTTGAGTATCTCCTGTGTGTCAGGACTTTGAAATGTCAGTGTCTTACACTACTAAGTGTACATTAACATGCCAAATAAATACAGAACACGAGTTAGTGGAAGACAGTAGATAATCTTCCTTGTCCTCAATGAGATAAAATCATGGAATGTATATCTAAAAACCTAGTACTGTGCAGCCTTTCACAATGGATAATGAACATATTAAGTAAAAAAGGAAAGTTACTCTTATATATATATATATAATATAGTTTATATATACATACTGCAAACTCATATGGTTCAAAATATCCATGTAGGCATATTAGTTGGTGTAACATACAACTATTTATAAAATACTAAGGAAATTATATCTCTGGGCAGTAAGGTTATGGTTATTGTTAATTTATATTTACTTTTCCTGTAAGAATCTGTTATTTGTGTAAAATAACAAATAAACCAGACTATTTTACAAAGCACTTTGTCCTCATTCCTCAGAGATTTTTTTCTCAGTAAAGCAGGGCGCTGCCCTAGGGCATCTGTTAGGTGAGAGCAATTGAAATGGATTTCTACTTTTGTCTTACAGGTTATCTGGGATACACTAGGAAACAAGCAATTTTGTTCCTTCAAAATAAGGTGAGTCTAGATTTTCAGCTTGAACAGAGAGTCTTTCAGTTACCCTCTTGGTAACCCATCTTATAATTTTGGTTCTTTCCCTCTCATTCTAGAACCAAGACTCAGAGTTTCTGCAGAAATGAATATAGCCTGACCGGACTGTGTAATCGGTCTTCCTGTCCCCTGGCAAACAGTCAGTATGCCACTATCAAAGAAGAGAAAGGTAACTCCTCAGGTTTAACTTCATGAGAAGTACTCAGCAGCTTTTAAAAGGATGTCCTTTAGTCTCTCTGCAAATAATAATAGAAGTATTTACTGTATCCTGCAGGACAGTGCTACTTGTATATGAAGGTTATAGAGCGAGCAGCTTTCCCCAGGCGTCTCTGGGAACGGGTAAGACTTGGGGTATTAAATTACCATGACCATCGAGCAACAGCAAAAAGCCACATGCTTTTTCTCCCTTCCTTGACCACATCTACCTTAAACTTCTGGAGTTTAAGGCCTCTAAGAGGCCCCATGGGTGTCATTAACAGTGAAGATCTGATCATTTATCCTCGATCATCATGCTTCTGTTAATCTGTTCAACAGGTCCGGCTTCATAAAAACTATGAGAAAGCACTGGAGCAAATAGATGAAAACCTAATTTACTGGCCCCGTTTCATTCGACACAAATGTAAGCAGAGATTCACCAAGATCACCCAGTACCTGATTCGAATTCGAAAACTTACACTTAAACGACAGTAAGTATTGCTCATTCATTTGTAAGTGTCTTTGCGTGCATCATATTATGAAAGCTGAGAGATGGTGAAACCTCTGGAAATGCTTTCTCTTAAGTTCAGCTTTGGGTAATTTTTAATGACTTGCTAAGCAGCAGCAGTTTTACCACAGATTAAAATTGTGCCCTTTGATTTTGCAGGATTTTAAAAGCGTATAGTACAACTTGATTATCCCCTTCCTGTCTGAAAATCAGCTTCAGAAAATTGTCTTTATAACCTTGAGGGAATCCTAAACTTAGAGAATTTAAAATGAGTGTAAGAACTTCACTCTAGGTTCACTGAAAACTGCTTTTTAAAAGTGATATGAAATCCACAGAATTAATTGCATGCCTTCTTTAAGGAGTGATAGCCCTAATGCTCGGAGAAGGCAATGGCGACCCACTCTGGTACTCTTGCCTGGAAAATCCCATGGACAGAGGAGCCTGGTAGGCTGCAGTCCATGGGGTCGCTGAGTCGGACAGACTGAGCGACTTCACTTTCACTTTTCACTTTCATGCACTGGAGAAGGAAATGGCAACCCACTCCAGTGTTCTTGCCTGGAGAATCCCAGGGATGGGGGAGCCTGGTGGGCTGCCGTCTATGGGGTCGTGCAGAATCGGACATGGCTGAAGCGACTCAGCAGCAGTAGCAGCAGCAACAGCAGCCCTAATGCTTTCTCTTTGTGACCTATAGAGAAAGCTAGAGATGTCACTTCTCTGGAAAGTTCTTTTCTTGTAGTTCATAGAAGTGTTAATCTTCAGCATTGTGAATGCCCTCAGAGATCTCAGAATGCCTAAAGAAACAAAAACATCCATGTATGTGAAACATGTCTGTCAAATATATGTAAAATTGCTTGACTTTATAGCATTATTGAGGATATTTTAGTATATAATCTTGCTATATTGAGGTGAGCCCTACAAAACCAATTCCAGTCCTTTTTTCTTCTCATTTTTTAAATAAAGGAACATGTTTTCTGATCATGTGTTTTATTTTCCATAGGAGGAAACTTGTTCCTTTGAGTAAGAAGGTGGAGCGGAGGGAAAAACGAAGAGAGGTAACTTATTGTTCTGATAGTCACGTCTACATTTCACTGAAGAGCAGGGTGTATAAGCAGGGCTCAGGAGAACCATTCAGTTACCACTGTCTGTGAACTGTTCACGGTCTAGATAACAGACAACAGTGTTAGTTGCATGTGGTATCTGTATCTGAAGATTATGCCTCTCAGGGCCGGATAAAATGTGGGTGCTTCAGGGACATTTGTAATACGAAACAGGAAGAATACCTTCAACAGAGATTCATAGCTCCTTGTCTGAAATTTTTGAGTCAGGGATTTCAGATTTAGAATCCTGTTATGTTTTGCCCATCTTATATTTTACATTTTACTCTCAGCTAATTTTGAGTATTCTAGTCACACAGACTAGTAGTCAGACATACAGTGATCTATAACAGTGTTTCACTAGATAAATTTATGGTCGGTGGAATATTTTGAAAAAAACTTTTAAGTAGCCTCATGCCAGTCTGGGTCACATTAGGCCTCTAAATTGAGCCCTGTGCTGTGCTTAGTCACCCAGTCATGTCCGACTCTGTGGCCCCATGGACGGTAGCCCACCCAGCTCCTCTGTCCATGGGGACTCTCTAGGCAAGAATACTAGAGTGGGTTGCGGTCTCCTCCTTCAGGGGATCTTCCTGACCCAGGGATTGAACCTAGGTCTCCTGCATTGCAGGCAGATTCTTTACCATCTGAGCCATCTGGGAAGGCAAGAATACTGGAGTGGGTAGCCTATCCCTTCTCCAGGACGACTTCCCAATCCAGGAATCGAACCAGGGTCTCCCGCATTGTCGGCAGATTCTTTACCACCTGAGCTACCAGAGGAGTCTAAATTGAGCTCTGGGGGTTCTGAAATCGCTGGTGAGGGATTGAGATTGTTTCTCTGAACTAGTCAGTTTTGTTACTGAAGTAGTCAATAGTGATGGTAATACTGTGCCAACCGTGGCAAATCTAGTCAGGAAATTCCAGCCTTTGTGGAAGAGAGCAGTCTCCCTGTCCGCCTCATGGGACCTCACTCAGACTGAACATTCTTACGCTTTTAAGAACCGGAATTAGGTCTTCCTGACAAGTTCACGTTTTCAGTCAGTTTAAGTGTTTGCTTTGCTTACCCCACACCCACAAACATGTACCTCATCATTTGTCATATCCTATCAAGAAACAGCTTTAGTAATCTTGATGCTTTTGTTTCCATTAATCACATAGAGTTCTGCATTTCAGGCCTGAGTCATTGGTCTCCAACCTTTTTTGATCACTCCATCAATCAAATTTTTGAACATTTGCTCCCCAATGTATTATTTACAAATGTTATTATACATGTACACTTATGCTGTAGATATATTTAAATAATAGTTTGTGATGTAGTGAAGGTCTGGTTCTCAGCAAAGTAAAATTTGCCTCTAAAGGGCTGTCATAGGTGATAGAGCTCAGAGACAGAGAAAGGAGGGTATTGTTGAGTGCCTGCGTTTCATACTTGCTGTTCACTTTTCATTCTCCACCACCAATTATGCAGACACCTTTGTTTAAATGTGGCTAGCTAGTTTTCATCTTCCTTGTCAAAACTTTAAAAACTTCTTTATATTACATACCACTGACAGCCATTTGTTATCTTAGAAAATGACAAATCTCAACGATGTGTGTGTGTGTCTGTGTGAGAAAAATGCATGGTTCTTTAAGTCCTGTGACTCAAGTGCTAAACCATTAAATAACCAGCATATATAACTACTGCCTGCCTTATTGCAAACTTTTCACTATCATCTATAGAGCCACGTAACCAAGCAAACTTAACCAGTTGTATGCTGCAAGAATCTGAAGATCACCACTTTCATACTCTTTTGTGTAGTATTTTAAAGAAAAAATATTTACAGAAGTTTTGAGCATTTGGTTCCTACATCTCAGTAGATCACCCCTGAGGTGTAAGCACCCACTTCAGAGAAAAATGTAGAACATCACAATAACCTCTTCACTGCTCTGTGAGCCCCCATCTCCTTTGTAACTGATCCTGTGCACTATTCATTCTAACACAGCTTCAGAGTGTAAGGCTAACATCCTCTGAGATTTCCACTATCATCATAATGCACTCTTTGGGGAAAAAGGTAGATTGAGGCTACATTCTGGTTTTTATGTTTCAGTTTTGTAAAGGTAGAGATACCATGTATCACCACCTGTAAGAAATCACTGAAGGAAGAGATTTATTTTGTTCCTCTGATTTATAGTACTGTGTTAATTTCTGCTGTATAGCAGTGCTTCAGTTACACATATTTTTTTTATGGTTTATCACAGGATATTTAATATAGTTCCCTGATGTATACAGCAGGAAGAGATTTTTTTTTTATCTTCTTTTTTAACATGTTTTATCCATGGCTTTAGAAAATGTAAATGAGTGAAGGTCTCTGGTCCTTTTTTGCAGCTTTTATAGTCTTGCTTCAGGATTGCTAATTTTCTGAAATATTTAAGTGTTTGTATACCAATCTGCTTTATCAAAGACTGTTAGAATTTAATTTAGAAATCTGTTCATAAAACCGTAGGACTTTTTAAAGTCGAAAGATTGCCAACGTTTGACAGGGAAAAATCTATCTGGTTAGACAGGCACACGTTCTGTTACAGCAAGAGGGAAAAGGCAGTCACATCTTTCCCAGAAAACCTTGGTTTCTTCCCTTCTACAGGCTGAACAGTGAGTACTAATGAAGTAAATGGGTTTTTTCTTCTCTCACAGGAAAAGGCATTAATAGCTGCTCAGCTGGACAATGCCATCGAAAAAGAGTTGCTGGAGAGACTGAAACAGGATACGGTAAGAAAGCTACAAACTTTGAGGTTCAGATTTTATTTTTTAGGTGGTAATATGCTAGGAGATATGGGACTAGTTGGAAATGGGATTTATTTTTTAAGATGTTAGATGAGCCTTACCTCGATTTTATTCCCGGAATAAAATAAGTATCATATTAGCTCTGGCTTGTAATGCAAGCATGTAAACTACTGCAGTTAACCCTTGATACTCGAGTTTGGAGACCTTTCCTTTTTTGCCATTATTCCCAACTCCTCCTCCAAACACAGCAATTCCATGTCTCTACAAAAGCCACACAGCTTTGATCCTCCTGCTTATTCATCCTAGGTTGAATTTTAAGGTTCTTTAAAATGAATTTTTATTCTCTTTTGAAAAATGAATGTCACTTAAAGAGACAACATGAATAAAATATGCTTTTTAAACCTTATTTCCTCTTTGTTGGTAAAACTACATTTGTTTTAATCCATGGGTTTTATATACTACTAAATTTTAACTGATCTGGTGTCCATCCTTGATAGAAGTTACCCGTTTGGTATTAACTGCTGATTATTTAAATGTCAAATATGGGTTTTTTAAAGACATCACTGGCTCTAAGCTTGAACATAATATAGTACTATTACTTATCAAACTAAATGTTTTTATTTAATCACTGAGAAAAAGAATATGCTGGTTGGACAGTGGACTTGAAGTACAAGGTCAAACATGGCGAAAGCTGACCCATTTTCTTTTCTTCAGTACGGTGACATCTACAACTTCCCCATCCACGCCTTCGACAAGGCCCTGGAACAGCAGGAGGCAGAGAGTGACTCTTCAGATGCTGAGGAAAAAGATGATGAAGAAGATGAAGAAGTAAGCTTTGTGTTTTCGCTCAGTCAAGCAGTAATCTGTAGGATTAGATCTCTTTTTATGTAAGAGAGAATATCATTTTCAGTTCTCTAACCAGAAAGTAGTTATCTGGGCACTCATTTCCTATCATGTTTTATTAATTTGGTTCGGTAGTGGCTTCTTTGTTCTCCAGGTTCAGCCAATAAACCACATGTTGACAATTTAATCTTACTTAGTAGCCTTCTAAAATTTTTTCTGCAAGGTGACAAAGAGTCCTTATTGCCTAAGGGAACATAACATTAAGGAACCTACTGAAATTTACCAAGGGTTTAATCTTACTCTTAAATACATGGGGAAAGGGGCAGACTTAACAAATTGATTCACAAGAGACTCGCATAGGGACACAGGTATACTTTCCCTATTAGTAATCTAGTTTCTAATATTTGAAATGATTAGTTTTAGTTGAATGTATAAAGAATTGTTTGTTCCTATATACTGATTTTAACCAATTAAAATGAGAATGTTTTTATCTCTGATAATTTAAATTAGGCATGAGAATTGATATCCCTAAAAAAATAAGTTGATTTGGTTGCCTACTAACCATTCTCTCATTGTGTTTTTGTTACTGATGTACTTATCAAAGAATAAAACTAGATGTCTAAGCTGAATTCTCATTATGTATTTTGAACGTAATGGTTTGTTTTATTTTAGGATGTGGGCAAAAGAGAGTTTGTGGAAGATAATGAAGTGGATGAGAGTGACATAAGTGATTTTGAGGTGAGGTTCGTGGGTAAAAATCTGTCCTTTGGCTCCAACCAAAAATGGGGAGTGGAGGTTCGGATCACACAAAACAGGTAAATTATCTAATTTTAGTTCTAAACAGAACAGAGACAGGAGTTTGGGGAATGAATCTAGTGTCTTTTTTTTTTCCCCTTCACGTGCTAGGATATGGATAAACTGGATGCCAGCAGTGATGAAGATCAGGATGATAAATCCTCCAGTGAAGAAGAAAAAGCCCTTGATGGCAAACACAAAGGCAAAACGCCTCTGAAAGGGCCTTTGAGGAGGAAAAGAGCCTACGTAGAGATAGAGTACGAGCAAGAGACAGAGCCCGTGGCCAAGGCCAGAACCACGTGACTTCCCTTCAGACATTTGTAAACAGGACTGAACATCTTCCTTTTTTACATCTTAAACACATAACACTTCTGGGTTTTGCTCTTCTTGTTTTTTAACACAATATTTGTGTTTTAATATTTATGCTGGTTCTGTGGGGCAAGGAGGGAGTGGAGAAAAGCCTAAATTGTGAATATTTTTACAGCATTGTTACATGACATGTGCTGAAGTAACAGCTTGAGCCCAAGCAGCATAAGGGATGAGTCTGTGGGTATAAATATTTCTAAATTTAAGTGTTACCCACTCACCCGTTTCCTTGGCATCCTCCCCCTTGCATGCCTCCCCCGCCCCTTTATTTAGAAATGTCCAGATTCCATTTGTTCATATTCTCCTTTCCCTACTTCTGTGGGAGTTAAAAAGAAGGAAAGAGAAGGTCTAAGTTATAATGTTTAGTATAAATATACCTTCTGCCTGAAATAATTCCATTGAAAACAACTGGAAGAGAAAGACAATGCTTTCCTCTTCAGGAAATTAATACAAGTCTTAAGTTGTGTCGCAGGGAGCGCCTTCAGAAAGCTGTTGCACTCTTCGGATGCAGTTCCCCACCTGACTGTCTTCACAGCTGTGGGGGATTTTAGCCAGGAGACCCTGAAACGTGAAACCAAACAGGCTGGTTTTTTTGATTGTTACTTCACCTTGGTGGTTCTTTCTTGGTGTCAGACTCAAGAAGGAAAGAACTGATGACACTGGGGCTGTTCACGGACCTGGTGTAGCGCCGGGAACTGGAAATGTCCTACTGGCTCACGAAGCAGCAGCTTTCTACCAGCCAGCATGAAGCAGATTAGATCTAGGGCTGAAAACTGCTTGAGGTTAAAAAGCCAAGATGAATATGGTATTCCTCAATATTTTTAGGATGTTAATTTCTTTTCATGCTGCCTATAACTTTAAATTGAAGATTTTGAGACAATGATTTATAAATTATGTATACACGGACACACAGCTATTATATGCAATGGCTTGAAAAGGAAACTTCTGTGGAATATGAGACCAAAGGGAGAATTCCCACATGATAAATAAAGTATGTGGAAAACATCGTTGCCTCTGAAAAACTGGAAACATCTCTGTTACCTGAATTACTTACTCTACCTAAATTATTCCTTGGTGGATTACAGACCATTATTTTTACTTTTTCTCTTCATTCGGACCACTAGAACAGAATTCCCATTTTGCAAACTCTTGATCATGATCCTTTTGCCCATTCTCTCCTAGCTCCAGAAGCATCCACTGATCCTCTTGCCTTTTCATCTAAAAAGTTCTGACTAGCTTTAAAAGGAGAATAAGGTATTGAGCAAACTCTGCTGAAGGCTAAAAGACTCAGAGGTAGAGACTAGAACCTTCCATGTCCAATTACAGACTTGGTCAGACACGAAACGATCACAGAAATTCCCTGAGGATGTCGAGGCCTCACTGAAACCGAGCGGTGGACTGCCCCTTACCTTCACCCGTCCCGAAGCACAGCGATCCAGGAGAATCAGGCAGTCGGTGGCCTCTTCTAACAAGGCGCTCTTAACACTCTCAGGTGTGAGGCTTGAATCCCTTGCTACGTCACATATCAGTTTCAAGAGAGCCTTCAGTAAGACCACAAGTCTACAGGAGACTCTGGAATCAAGAAGAAGCATGGTATTCATACTCTGAACCAGGGTATTAAAACTGAAAAATGCATCTGGGATATGAAAGCCCTCATTTCATAAAGCAAAGAACTGAAGTCCAAGTTTAAGACCATAGAGCTGGAAGCAGAACGAGACGAGACTCCAGATTTCTGAACTCCAAGCCTGTTGGTTTTCTCTATAGCACACTGCCCACACACCCTGACACAATGGCATGCCCAAGAACACCTGGTTCCCCTCCAGAAGTTGGTGGCTTTACTGTTAGGAAACGGCTCTCCTGAAAAGGGAGAACTGGGCCCTCTCTACCAAGGGCCCATACTTTTGGCCAGAGAACAGGAAACGGCCCACAGTTCTTTAGCTTGGATGTGGTCTTAGGCCTTGAGGTTAAAGATACAGTGAGGGAAATAAGCTTGGCTTCTGAGAATTCAGTGTTGATTTAACTTTTCTGTCACTTTAATGCCAGATCCTAGATTACCACCAGTTAGGCCCTGTCTCTATTTACTTCTGCTTTGCCTTTCTAAAAATTTTTATGATGATGATTATGTAAAATCGTAAATGCGCTTAATGCCACTGAATCATACACTTGAAAATGGTAAATTTTATGTATTATTTAACCACAATTAAACTAAAAAGCCCTAAAGAAGCTGAAAAATTTAACTTGTAGTGTGGAAATAAAAATAAACCACATTTCTGGGCAGAAATGTGACTGGGAGAAGAAAAGTTTACACCCTTCATCTTGATCTGAAAACCACTAAGTGGTTTCCAATAATGTGGTGCTATTCACCACTTCACCTATCTGCTTTCAACAGAGTCGGCTCTGTGTTCCACTCCCCAGAGCTCGCCCCTTCATGCTTCACATTCGTCTTCTGACCTCTCCACATTTTCTTGACTTCTTCTACTTAGTATCAGTATTAATTCAATTTCATTCATCCATCTATTCCAGTCACTTCTGAAATATCCATGTACTTGGTACTGGGCTTCCCCTGGTGGCTCAGTAAAGAATCCACCTGTCAATGCAGGAGCCTTGGGTTCAATCCCTGGCTCAGGAGGATTCCCTGGATCGGGAAGATCCCCTGGAGGAGGAAATGGCAACCTACTCCAGTACTCCTGCCTGGAAAATCCCATGGACAGAAAAGCCTGGCAGGCTATAGTCCATGGGGTTGCAAAAGAGTCAGCCATGACTTAGTGACTAAAGAGCAAAAGAATACCCGGTTCTGAGTAAACTTTGGAGTTCTCGATATACTAAAGTGACCTTCCATCTTCCTGGAGCTTAGAGTTCAGCAGAGGAGAGAGACAGTAAGTAAATAAATGCAACCTGGGTACAGATTTGATTCTGGGGTACATTATAAGGAGATGAGAGAATACAGTTCAGAACAGACACATACGTGTTGCTAAGATACTGGGGCTCGTGCCCAATTAAGTCTTGTTATTTCATTCAGACTCACTGGAAAAACTCCAGATACTGGGGAAGACTGAAGGCAGAAGGAGCATGGGGTGGCAGAGAATGAGATGGTTAGATAGCATCACTGATTCAACGGACAAGAGTCTGAGCAAACTATGGGTGATAGTAAACGACAGGGAAGCCTGGCGTGCTTCAGTCCACAGAGTCGTAAAGAGTCAGACATGACTGAACGTTTCTTGCGAGACTCAATGTGTTTGGGTTCCAGCTTGCTGTTCATGATACCTCCCTCGAGCCAGAGTTGGCATGCTAAGCAAATGCATCCCAAATCAGCATTCTCCTGATCACACATGTTCAATGATGTGCTGGAAGTGCTCTGTTCTCAATTAGACTTAAGAAACCAAAGGGTGAACAAAGTCAAGTATGTCTATTGTAGTACTGCTCAACAGCCTTAAGATTCGAACAGGCCTTGTAAATAGAGATGTCCACCTGCAGGAACTGAGTGTATATCTTGTCAGTGCCACTCTCACAGTTTAAAGTCCAACTGGTATGGAAAATGGGAGGTATTCATCTGTACAGCATGTCCTTAATACTTTGTACTGAACATACACCTGGGCAAGTTCTGCAGGGAGTATGGGTGGAGTTGTGCCCCTTAGCACACCTGACTGCTGGCTGTCATACCTGGGCCAAGTATACTGCAGGACAAGTTTTAGGGTTTCCAGTATCTTCAATCTGGCCTCCTCCTCGGGTCCATCGTATACCTCCAAGTAACCAATGATGACTCGCTCCAGCCTTTTCAAGTGCCGGACAGTTAAGATCCCCAACCTAATGACAACAGAGAAGATGGGATGAAGAGTGAAGTTGAGGAGTATGGCCAGACCCAGCTGCTCAGGGACTCACCTTTTCACAAAAGCCGGTAGGTTTCTCGCGTAAGTCCTGCGTAAGAGAAGGCGGTGCTCAGGCTCCATGTGCGTCAGGATCAACTGCAGGACCTCGTCACAGTGTGTGGTGGGTCGGGCCCCATCTCCCTTCCAGTGCAGGGCTTTCTCCAGGATGGGAAATAAGTCCAGCAGACACAGGAGCACAGCCTAGGCGGAAGGAAGAGAAAGGAGCTGCAGGCATAACACTCGTGATTCTCCTGCAGCTTCCACTCATCTACCCCCTCAGTGTCCGTGTCACAGAACTCTAAAAGATGCTAGTAATAACACGTTAAGTGTAACGTATTACTTTCTATTCTCAAACTTTCTAAACATTCTTTATTTCCATCAGACAGTCTCAAGTTAAAATCTCCTAGGACTGTTCTTTGCTAATCTATAGAATGGAGCAGAGCTAAGACTTCAATCCAGAATTTAGGAGTCTCAGTCTATTGTCACTAAATACCTAAGTTGATATTTACAAGTATAATATCTACTATAAGACCTCTTCCAAACAGAATCTAAGATGACTCTGTTTGTATCCACTTTTGACCTCCCTATCTGAAGTTTCAGTGTCCATGCAATCCCTTTTAGCTCTCCCGGGATCTTTGCTTTTTCTCTTTCTTTTTAACCACCATTCCAAGAGCCCTAACCTTCCTGGCTTTTTAGGATTCTCAAAATCTAAAATAATATTTTAAAAAGAAAGGGGCAGGCTGAGGTAGGAGGAGGGAGAATATCTGGCCTAAAATAAGAAACAAGGTTATTTCTAACTCTAATTTTATGTAACTTGTTTCTTGACTTCAGAATGGTCTCGGCACCCCTCCCCACACAATATCCCCCAGAAATTCTAACTCATTCTTTATAAGCAAATATCACCTCCTTACCAGATCCTCTTAAAACACCTCAATACCACCAAACCTCGTTAGCTGCCTATTGCTAAACACCTACTGCATTTTATACAGACCTCTTTTAATAGATTATTCTGTACTGTGTTTATATTTACAGTATATATATTTACATAAATGTGTCTGCAAAGGATTTCTTAAAGCCAGAAACCTTGCCTGACTCATTCAATCTTGGAACCTACAGTGGTTACTGGCACACAATAGGTACTCAGTGTCTACTGGATGAAACAGCAAATGACACTTACCCAACTTAAAAAGAGTTCCCCATGTCTGTATTGATATAAAAGCAGCCCAGAAGGAAGGACACTTAATAAAAACAGAACTTACTCGGGAGTTCCCTGGTGGTCCAGTGGTTAGGATTCTGTACTTCCACTGCTGGGGCCAGGGTTTAAGCCCTGGTGGGGGGAACTAAGATTCTAAAAGCCATGTGGCGAAGAAGAAAAAAAGGAGGCAGAGGGCAGACAGAGGAAAGAGCCCATCTTTCTCTCTTGTTCATAAATAGGTTAGAGACTACAAAAAAAAATCTTTTTTAAAACTAGAACTTTTTCAGACATAAAACTGCCCCAAAGTGATACATAATTGACCCAAATGAAGAAAAAACACTGGCTTTTCTGTGCGGGCTCAGAAACTTGGATACCCCTTTGGTCCTGAGCCATTTTCACTAGCCATTTGCTATCCGCATTTTCTTTTCTTAACTGTCTGTATTTTGGCCTGGGCTGGACCTCTGCCGCTGCGCAAGGGCTTTCTCGAGTTGCAGACTGCCAGAACTACTCTTCATTGCAGTGAACTCGCTTTTCAATGAGGCTGCGTTCTCCTGTTGCGGAGCTCTAGGTGCACTGGCTTCAGGAGCTGCAGCCCGAGGGCTCTAGAGTGCAGGCTCAGAGACTGTGGCACCGGGGCTTAGGTGCTCTGCAGCGTGTGGGATCTTCCTGGGCCAGGGATCGAACTTGTGTCCCCTCCATTGGCAGGCAGACTCCTGACCACTGTACCACCATGGAAGTCCAGCTATCCCCGTATTTTCAACTTGTTAGTGGCTCTCCATTATCATCCCCACCTTCCAAGAAGAGAAAAATGCTACCAACTATTCTTACATAATGCCACCTTCTACTCAAATTTGAAGGCTTAGACTTAGCGTTATGAGCAAATCTTACAATTACCTGAATGAGGTGGTGTTCCCGTGCGTACAGGTGGTTGAAAAGGGCGTGGTAGAGGACCTGAGCCCTGTTGTACTGCAGCAAATCAGCAGCTGGCTGCAATCAGACAAATTACCCAATTAAAGCTTCCCAAGGCTGGCAAAATGTTGATAAATTTTGAGACTGAACATGGTACATGGGCTTCATTACACTACTCTATTTCTGTATATATTTCAAAAGCTCCATAATACACAGAAGAAAAAAGTTTCCTTGAGTAATAGCTTACACATTTGGGTATAATCCCTTTCAGCTTCTGAATTTTTTGTTCCTTGAAAGTCACTTATTAGTCAAAGTCTGGTTCTTCAGTCTGACAATGGTCTGTATTTCTTATATGTATCACCTCTGAGATACAAGCTACTTGTATTCTTGCCTGGGAAATCTCATGGACAGAGGAGCCTGGCAGGCTATGGTGTTTGGGGTCACAAAGAGTTGGATACAACTGACAGACTTTCACTTCAC